>WOVY01004240.1:0-114676 GCA_013436015.1 Rhipicephalus annulatus
AAAACAAATGGTAAAGCTTGCACTAAACTAGGCTGCACAAGCCTTGGAACAGCGAAACTAGACGACTGTTATGACTACTTTGCTTGCTTGTGGTTTGTTTCTGGGCCTAAGCGTGAAGACAAAGGTTGAAGTCAATTGCTGCTAAAAATAAAATGCTTTCCAATTAGCCCGAGCGTCAAAGGATACCGGGCATTAGTTGTTTTTCCCACTGGGCCATTTTACACCAACCATCCAAACCATACTGCCTGGCGACCATTACAGATATATATTGAAAAAATAGTGCTAATTTACTCCTTTGGAAAACAGTTATTCACGGAAATATATTAAAGAAAAATAATTGTGGTCACGTGGGCACCTTCAGAACTTCGCAGGGTGTCTTGTGAGGGTTGTTTGTGAGAAATGTTTAAAAGTACCGCTTTTTCTTGTCATATCAAATTTAATTTACATATTAGGTAAAGGTGTTTCTTTAAAGTATTTGAAGCCGAGTGATGTTAGTGTAATTTTTCCGCCACATAGGTTTTGAAGAATTAGCCAAACCGTTTATTGTTTGCATTTTTCTATGGCAATACTGCAGTTTTTATGAATATTTGAACAATAAATACTTACTTCACAGAAGGTATATTTTGTGAAAAAAAATCCTTAGGTCCAGGTCACAAATCTTGCTATATTATTATTTTTGTCCACATTGAGATGCAATTTGCACTATGTGTTCATCTAAATAAAATTATTTTATGTGTAAGTTTAAAGCAAATAAACAGTTCTTGTTATATGGCAAGTTTTATTACAATTTTTGTTTCAATGAAGAAAATGATTTTTGAAGTCTCCCATTCACGGCCATGGCAAACTTCAGGACAGATACTGTCCTATACCAAATGGGAACACAGCCATCGTTGGTAAACTTCAAAAATTATTTTCGTCCTTATAACAAAAAGTGTGATCTCATAACATGCCATATAGAGAGAACTGCTTTCTTGCTTTCGATGTGGCGAAAAAAATTGCGATGTGACGAAGCTTTTGTTATTTGTGGCAGTAACTCCAACAGGACCAATGTTAAAATTACCACTATTTGGCTGCAAAATGTCCAAACATGTCTGCCCGACTCCCTCTAGCCATCCTGGCTGAATCTGCCACATGAATTCTTGACTGCTGGCTCGACAAAAACAAAACCACTGAAACACTCACAACACACAGGTTGAAGTTCCTCTGGAATGGTCCCATTTGTCTTCCGCGATGAAAGAGCAGCACAGTGTACTGGTAAGGCACTCATTGAAATTGTTAGCAATGCCACAGAGTCATTTGCCTGTTCGTGTCGAAGACAGATTGGGGAGCTTGGAGGGTGCTTGCTCTTTTCTTGGCGCTGCTGCCGCTCTTCGTTTTCTGCTCATGATCAACCTGCACAAAGTTGTAGACAAGGCCTTAAGATTTGTATATAATGATATACGATTTTTCGCAGAACACTCATTTACTCGTGACACACTAAGGAATTCATTTAAATTTTAAGGCCTCGCATACGCAAATATTTACAATCGATCAAACCGTGCACTTTACACTAAAGGAGCAAGTTTGTTATTTACTGTATATAAATAAAGGTCATTCAGCACAACCACCCCTACTGTTGCACACGGAAACAACATTAGCTGGATGCTGTCCGCCACTTTCATGGCATAGATTAAGCTGACACTGTTCGCACAACGATACTAAAAGTACGCAAAGATTGCCTGATAAACTTTAAGTGCACTCAAGTGTGGGGCACAAATGCAAAAAGTCCACAAGGTGTTGTCTGTTGAAGCACACAAATCTATGGTTCTACTAATGAGCAATGCACGAAATTCAACATCAATACCAACCCATTGAGCTAAAAGTTTTGATAAGGATTTCTTGATTAAAGAGAGTGACAAGTGTCCAGATTGTGTGATTAAAGGTGAATTTCACTGCATTCTTTTTGCAACTTGAGTAGCATTTCCTTTTTGAATCGCACATAAAAAACCTAAAAATCAGTATGTCATGCACTGTCTGTTTACTGCAAATAGTCTGATGCTTTAACATGCAAAAAGATTAGTGGTCGAAGTTACAGCCTATATCCATATTACCTGTTCCAAATTTATTCGTGCTGCCTACGCAGAGGAGTTAACCCTAAAAAACAGCACTGCCATCGTGGCAAACTGTGGCAAATACGTGCATTTCACATGCACGTGAAATGCATGCTTTCGCAGCAAACTGCAGTGCATAAACATATAAAGCTGTCATGCTGACATCCCACTTTTGCAGCGTGTGTTGTGTGACACTTCATAGCAGTCAGAGATCCGAAACGTCTTAAAATGTTTCCAACAATATCTGTGTTACCATTTATTGTACTCATGAACGCCATGTAAAAAAAGAATCAAGCCCCAAAAATTCTCCTCTTTCACTACATGAATATACACTCAGACCAGTAAGCTTTCCAATGCACAAAAAAGCTACTTTAAAAATCAATATTCGGTCCCATTAATTGCTTCATGCTTCAAGCCATGTTAATATGTTAAACGGGTGTTCTGTTTTAACCCATCTGGTCTGCTCGAACTCTTTAACCTGGCAACTTATCTGCTGAACGACACACGCAGTTTCAACCAAATCTAGTTTCCTGTTGAGCATCTTACGCACAAGAACAAGACATCTCGATCTAGTTAGTTGATCATAACTAGGTGAAAACAGCTCGCACTTCACAAGGATGGGCAGAAGGCATAATGCCTGCACCCTGTGTTCTCTGTCCATCATCGTTGAGGGTGCAGTTTTCACCTTATCCTTATGCCATTACATTCTTATAACATTGCTTCATGCATGTACTTTCTGGCAATAAAGTATGTGATACTGTCATGTCTAGCCCATGCAATGTATAAAAATAGAACTAAAAGTAGCTCTATTCAAACATAACAAGGTGCATCCAACACCATGTCCTGTAGCCATTCCTTAGGCAAATGGCAGAATGGTTGATTCTTCACAACATATCCTACTTGTATTCACTACAAGAGCCAACTCTGACACTGGCACATTCCGTTTGTCTCTTCAGATTATAAGGTGCCTTTTTAGGAAACACCAGAAGATCGGCAAGAAGAATAGAGTTGTACTGTTGAAGGCTTGTTCTTTGTTAGGCACATTATTAATGAGAACTAACAGACAATGCTGTTAAGGAAAGTAAAGTGGTTATGTTTGGAAGTATTTAAAATGTGGTTGTGGAGAAAGAAAATTAGAAGAAAAAAATACCCTGCCCTGGGCAGGGACTGAACCTGCGACCTTCGAATAACGCACCCGATGCCCTACCAGCTAAGCTACTAAGGCGGCTATCCCCCCTTCCCCTTTGTACGGTATATATGTGCATTTAATCGTGGAAGAGTCGGTCAGGCTGCTTGTTACCATTATGGCGAGTGTGGGACGCCTTTTTTCTCCTGCTGACCGCAGCAGCACGCGATATTTTTAAGAGCTAAAAGCTCACCAATTATTCCTCGTATACAACCTCACGGCACCAAGCCCACCTTGGCAAGTTTCTCACTACAAATGAAGGAAAGAAGCGTACGTTTTAGTGCTCGTTATTCTTTGTTGGAAACAATTTTATTGAGAACTGACAATGCTGCCAGAAATTGTGTTAGGGATAATGATGGAAGTAATTGTAATGAAATCGAGAAGAAAGTAATGTGGATGAAAAGGTAGCTTGTCGTGCACAATGACCGAATCTGTGACCTTTCAATAACGCGTCTGATGCTCTTCCAAATGTGCTACCATGACAGTTATCTTCCAGTCCATTTTATGAGGTATATATGTGCATTAGGCAAAAGAGCGTCAGGCTGTCAGCTTGTAATAACATCACATGCCACGTGATGCCAAATGCAAAAAAAGGTGTCTCACACTAGCTAGCCATGATGGCAACAAGCGGGTCTGACTGACTCTCAGACGATTAGGTACACATATTTATTTATTTATTTGTAAAACCTTCAGGGTACGTTTGTACAATACAGGAGGAAGGGGTGGAAATACAGATGAACAACAAAATAACTACAGAATTATATAAACAATTTTAACATGAAGATAAAAATAATGATGAAGTTTTGCATCCAAGGAGTACACTTTATTAAAATACAACTGAACTAAAACCGCAAAGAATACACTAAACAGTCAATAACACTTACGCCGATTATTATAGTTCACGATTATGAGTTTATTAGTGTATTCCTAAATCGAGTGGGGTCGGTGATGCTTACTAATGATTCAGGTTGGTTTTCCAATCTATGACGTCTTAGGGAGTAATTATTGTGAACATGCTGAGGTGTAGTCATGAGGTACACTGACCTTGTACACGCGATCATGGCGAACAGAATGGTACGAAATATACCGTACAAAGTGGAGGGGGCGATAGCTGCTGTGGTAGCACAGTTGTTAAAGCACCACATGCTTTATTCGTAGGTCGCAGGTTCAGTATTTTTCCATGGCAAGTTATTTTTTGTTCCACTTTTATTTCTTGACAATTGCATTGCAATTACTTTAAATATCCCCTATACTTCTTTGGTAGCAATATGCGTCTGTTAGTTCTCAGAAAATCTGCAAACCTTATGAGGTGGCAATGGTGTGCCCTCCCACCTAATACACATACACGAACACGCACAAATGATTAAAAACAAGTCATACACCGCTAAGATGAATGGTATTCACTGTTTCATATTCATGAGTAAAGGAAAGAACTATAAATTTAAGGGTTCTTTGTCTTTTCTGAACACATGTTAATGAGAAATAACAGACAATGATGCCAAACAAGCTATAGGAACTCTTTTCAAAACTAACTTTAACAAAATTGTGAAATAAAGCGAACAAAAAGATAATTTGGCGGCAAGTTACTAATTGGTTCACGTTTTATGACAATCGCATTGAAATTACTTAAACATCATCCCTATATATTCATGGGTAGTCTCGTCTGTTAATTCTCATTAGCAGAGTGGTGAGTAAGCTGACAAAGGAAGGATATGACATTGATACTTCTATTGAACACCAAATAGTGTGGGGACCTTCAAAGAGTGGAAACGGCTTTGATTATGGCCAGAATATTTACTTGTGAAAAAAGTACGCACAAATTTACTATGCTTTGTAAAACATTTTCAGGCATGAAAGTGGTTGCCGCCACTAATGTTAAGTGCCATTAATTTTGTCACACTATGCACTTGTAGCAGGTGTAGTTATTGTGGTGATAATGATGCATTAATCAAGCACGTCACTAACTGCGTTCACATCTACAGTGACCTAATTTATATATAAACCTGCTGTATAGTAAAAAAACTGGAAAATTTATGATTTTATCCAAAATCTAGCTATACCGACTAAGTAAGCACATGATTTGCATAAAACCAAAAGGTATAAGGCGATTCATGTATTATAACTATGTTAACAATTTCAGTAATAAAGGGCAAAGTGACAACAATTATATTAAAACCCCTCTCAATATAACATGCATGAAAAGCACCACACCACAATATTTTATAGCGCATGTAATGTCAATACTACTAGGCTGTCTAATAACCTTTTAGAAGCAGAATCTCCTCCACGTTCAAGGGGAAACCACTTAGTCTTTTCCTGAGCTTTTCTTTGAATATTTTTTTGATTTTCAGATGTTCTTATGATTGATTTATACTGAACAGATTTTGCTTACACATTGAAACCAAGTTCTGTATATAACTGCCTTAAAGGGGGCAAAACCACCTCCGATTATATTTAACATTTCAAGCAAATGTGTGCAACGACTACAGAATAGTGTCCTGATCAACAATTACAACTGCAGCAGATCAACTAGCCTTGGGTGCCCAAAACGTTGCTAGAAACAATTCCTTATCCTATTTGAGCCTTTTGGAAGTGTTCAGCCCCTCAGTTCTCAGATTACAACAACTTTGTTTAAAACACGTGTTTGTGTGCCCACAGCTCTTGCTCCTTGCACAGTGATGAGGAGCACACGTATGGCAAGAAGAGGCAAGCCATTGAATGAAGCCAAGCAAAAAAAAGCAAAAAAAGTGGGGACCTCTTTTGTATCATTCAATATGTGTACCATTACTATTGCGACAGCATATAGAAAAATTATCCCGGCTATGCATTCATTGTAGAGTCATACACAGCTGCAACACCACGACTAAATTTCAACCTTGTGTTGGTTTAGGATCCCTTTATAGTGACAAGCTAGAGATATCTGCAATTCTTGACACATATTAAGACTCAGTTATATGTGATATGGTAATCTCATTAAAAACCACGTGATAAGGCTTTATTGTATATGTGGCCAAAAGTAACTCTGGTTGCAAAGAAAATTGTCACAGCCTAAGCAGACGGCACAGACCACTCCAATCTGAACTTGCATTTCCTATTTGTTCATTACCATCACGGCCAAAAATAAACAGTTTAATCAGCTATAAATATGTGCCAGCTTATTCCAAGGACAAAGTGTGAAGGGTGTTTTGTCATTATTGAGATCAGTTATTTGTTCAAGTACACTTGCTGTCAAACACAAATACATTGCTCTCAAAGCATCACGACCCAAATATAAAGCCAAAAGATTACCCCTGTAACAATTACAGGCCACACAGTGGAAGATAAATATTTGATATACTTGGGATTTGAGGCACGCACTTGACGTGCTCCCGTATGATTCTTTTCCCTGTGTTGCAACCTGCTTGCTTTATACACGCAACGCATCTGTAAAGATGCCGTGAAAACACCAAGCAGCTGATGCAGCACGGTTCAACACATATGCAGGAATTCGCCATACATGTTAGCTAAGCAGCCCTACAACCTCAAGAGTCCTGCAACCAATTTTTAAGAAATATATAGTTATACCCAACGTTTTTGGTTTACAGACATAAATGCAAGACGCATAACCATTCTATAGGAAGGTTGCATGATATTGTGATGGGTAGCAAAACAGATGCCAATATCAAGTAAGCATCCGGGCCTGCCATTTCTTTCTCTCCGTTCTTAAAATAGTTAGTCGATTCATGGTTAATTTATTGTTGACCCTAATGTGAAGTGTTACTGGCAGTGTGGTGAGGAATTGAAACGTACTTCAAACACATTACAATTCGTGGCAAGTAAGATTGCAGTAGCCTTTTGACAGCTGTTTAAAAGAAAGCATGCATTTTTGCTAAAACCCATGTTTTTATGAACACCATTCATTGAGGTGTTAAAGCTGTGAGCATTCTGTGAAAGAACCCAGAGTCATGTTCAATAAATGGTGATCTGTAATGTACTTATATGAATGCAACTAACCGAATATGAAACAAATGTTTTTGCTTGAGCATTTAGTGTTATGATCACTATCGCACCTATCAACTGCATCTTGTCCAAAACAGTGGTAAGCTGGACTAGTTTTCTTGAATGAGCTGTAATGAACAGTGCGAAGTAACAACTAAAAACACCATTATGAACAATATGAGACAAGCACAGACTCCCAACTGTATAATTTATTCCACAAAAGTTTGCCTGAATACTATCAGTCAGACAACTCATGCAAATGAAGGTCCAGTTGAAAATAAACAAGTTACGAAATCAACAATGCATGCTTTTTCTAACTGCACCCTTATCAACATGAGGTATGCAGCAATGGGCACTACCGGGGTATGTCACAGAATGATTTGATATGTGGGGTTTAACGTCCCAAAACGACCATATCATTATGAGAGACACCGTAGTGGAGGGCTCCGGAAATTTTGACCACGTGGGGTTCTTTAACGTGCACCCAAATCTGAGCACATGGGCCTACAACATTCCCGCCTCCATCGGAAATGCAGCCGCCGATGCCGGGATTCGAACCCGTGACCTGCGGGTCAGCAGCCGAGTACCTTTGCCACTAGACCACCACGGTGGGGCTGTCACAGAATGATGTCACTGGCACACGTGAAAGGGGTGGCTAGCCAAACACTCCCACTGGAGGCTCAGCGAGGTATAGTCGTGCAGTGTTTGGGGTAAGTTTTTATTTTTCAAAGCTTAAACTTCACGTTAATATGGTGACATTAGCTGTAGTATGTGAAAACTGCGTGATAAATGTTTATCACGCTGGCTGTTTATCTTGAAGAAGTGAACATCCGCGGTTGCCTGTTGGAGGAACAGCGGCATCGTCTTCAAAAGTTGTGCGCTGTTGATTGTGGCATGCAGTGTGTATTGAAAGGTATCAAGAATATTGGTTGAACAGAAAATATTTTGCGTGGTTTGTGCAGTGTGAATTACAATGCGTCTTGTTTGCGAAGATGTTAGCACTCATGGCAGCGACTACTTGCTGAACGAACTTGATTCGACATTTAATCAAGGTAAATATGCACTTGACGCGATCATCTGCGAGTGGGTACATCTAAGTGTTTGCGCTGTGTGCAGAAAAAAATTGCATGGTTACTGGGCTGAAAGATACTATTGCTGAAGCTGCATGTATGCCTCACTGCGACGAGTACGGAAACCTAATAAAGGTAGAACTCGTCTTATCAGAGGCCTCATATGTCTTCATGTGATAAGCAGAGATTCTTGTTTCACATGTACTTAGTACTTTTACCACTCTATATTCATGCTGTGACGATGCACACTATAAGTTTGTGTTAGGTCTTGAGGGAGTATGTAAGGTCTTAATAGAGTAAGTATGCAAATACGTTGTAGGTGTCAGATGCAGCGATATAAATGCGCGAAAGATTATGTATATAATTAAGCTATAGAGTTTAAATCACATACATTTCAGTGGGCTATGGGGAACGTTCCCAAAAACTTCGCTTTGATTTACATGGTGATTTGTTAACCTCAGCCTAACATACACCAGAGTTATCTAGTTTTTTGTTTCTTTTTTACTCATTTTTTGTCAGAATTTTGTGGCGTGAGTGAGAATCTCTTCCGTAACTTATCTCATAGCAGCTTAAAACCATGCTGTGCCTCGTTTAAAACTGCAGTGCACATGTCGCAACCAAAACTGAGTACGTTTAAACTTACACCATGCCAATATTTCTCAAAACATCTGTCACCGTCAACACGCAGATCGTTCGCTTTCGAAGAGGAACACTTTTTTGTAATGGCTGAGACCTACGACGAGCAAATCATCGCATCTTAACGTATAAAAAATGTGCAATACTGGAAGGCACCTTTCTTTTTAGTGACGTTAGAAAAACAACAATTCGTCAAAATTTCTGTCTGAGACATGCAGATACACGCAGCCCTGCTATGCAGAAAGATCCCACTGGCGGAACTTTCTTGCCAACCAGCTCCTGAAACGAGGGATTGAATGGTGGGCGCGGTGCTCGAAGTGACATAACACTGTTTGCAATCAGAGAGAGGGCTCTTACTTAGGCAACATTTTGCACAATACATTTTTAAGATGAAAGAGTGTACTCGTCCTACATTGATCATACTGATGTCTCTTGTTCTTTGTGCTGTGCATTACTAGGCATTTAGCCACTCTCAGGCAGCACACCGGTGGTGGACCAACCTTGGACCCGTGTTTGCTGACGTCGGCCGCGATATTGGCCCAAGGTTGACATCTCGGCCAGGTGCAACTTCTTCCGATGTTCAAGCCACCCTGCGGCCGACGTTCTTCTGTGCATTCACCAATATCCAGCCGATGCCGGCCCACTCTACAAATGCGAATGAAGGCCTGTACTTTTACCGATGCAGTTGCTGACATACATCTAGCATAGGACCATTCTAGGATCAGGTTGTTGCCAATGAAATGCAATTATTCCGCCAATATTCACTTTATGACAAATATTCGATACCTATATTTTGCCAATAGTCTACCGTTATTAATATGGGCTTTTTATTACTGGCATTCCTTAGCCAGTAGATTTTACATTACGCACCCAGAACTTCTCTTAGCAGCTTAGAGCAGCCCCGTATGAGCTTCGCGGTGTACTTTAAGGTGACTGACCACGGGATGACTTAGTGTAGAAACACTACACGAATCCGCTGAATCGTCCATGTATGCCTTTTTTTCTTCCATTGCCTATTACCCTCCCCACATGAAGGGCATAAGACTGCGCAAGTCTATTTAGTGTCTAGTTATCTCCACGAAATACTTCCCAGTCTTGCGAGAAATTGTAACCTAGGCTGTTTTATCAAGGCCTTAGTAAAAAACATTATCTAAAATAACTGCTTGGTGCAAATATTCCGCGCACAAGCGATATCTAAATAAGAATACCAGAGCACATTTTTATAATTTTATTTTTAAATATACAAGGTCAAACCATTTATTTTTGAGTTCAGTTTTTCAAGTTACTCCTGTTAAGTAATACAGCCAAATCTAGGAGGCGAGCTCAGCAAGGCTCTGGGTGCATATGGCTGGCCAGGGCATAATTTATAGGCTTCAGCAGGAGATGAGGCAATGACGATGGGCTACCCAAGGTCCTGAAAGCAGCGATTTCGCAGGAAACCAACCTTCGCAGGCTCCCGCAGATGTTGCTCTGAGGAGAGCAGGAATCGGGCTGGAAAAATATGAATGCATCTATGAAGTGCCTTTTCAAACCTCCATTGAGGCCAACAAACTTCAACAGCCACGTCTTGATGAAACTCTGAGCTTTTTCAGGCACCTGCATACGTGAATCGAAATAAACACCTCCAAATAAGTTCTAAGCACTGCAGTATAACATACATGCAAGCTAAAACAATGAAAAACAATGACAGCAGTCGTTATGTGGTACTATTAACATCAAATGCCATATGTACATTATGAACAGAAACTAACAAATACTTCAGCAGTCCTTGTGCAGAGAAAATCTGCTACAGACCACAATATTTAGGCATAGGTTTCAATGAAAGATCATTAAAACAAGCTTGTTGGACTAATTTACAAATAAACACAAAGCCTTTCATGATTTCGAAACATGAATTACAGTTGCAAGCCAGTTGATCTAGTCTGCAGCTATTGCCTGTGGCTGTATGAATTTATAACAGGACAACAAGACACACGACCACACAAACTTTCAACTCTAGATTATTCTTGAGCACACGTCAAATAATTTTACACAAGTGGATGACTGACCATAGATAGACAACACAAGATAAAAGAATCTATGAAAACTCAATGTCAGCATTGACACTTCTGGATTATTGCAAGGCTCCTGAATTAATTTTAAAATGATATATTTTATTGCTATGAAATATGTGCTGATGTAGTTTCCTATGTTGGTCTTTCCACATTAAATAAACCTCCGAAATTTCATGTGCTTTTTGGGACTTGCATCGATCCCAAGTCTTGGTTCCATAGGAGACCAGGACTTGATAGGTGGCTCACCAAAAAAGCAGCACTTTGTAGAGAGTCGCGACACAACTCAGCGTCTCGCGCCCAGGCGACCGGTTGCAGGGAGACAACGCACGTGCGCTGTTGTCGTGGTTCATTGTGGAACGAACAGCTCTAAAAGCCATTACGCCAGTAATACTGCATTGTGGTTTAAAAAAAACTTTGTCCGATAACTTTGACTTGAGTGAATTGGTACATAATTAGACAGGCTTCAGCGCAATTTAGACGAAGACAAATGGAGACACGCAGAAGACAGACCAGCGCTGACTTAGAACTGAGTTTATTTGCACTTGAACAAGCCTTTTCATGTGCCAAAACCTGCCTCTATTACCTATAAACAGAAGATCTAGAAAAAAAATGTTATGAACAGTACCCAAGATTTATAAGCAAAAATAAAATGCAAATGCTTACAGTGAAATCAAATATCAAAAATAATGCACACCTATATCACACAAGGCAAACTGAACGTCGAAATCCAGACGACAAAAGATTGATACTATAAAAAGGCACCTTCAAAATAAAAGCTGTCGAAGAGCAGGCAGGAAATATTTAACTTGTTGTGCTGATAAGTAAATTGAGTGTATATAAAAAGATAAAAAGACGGAAAGCACGTGGGGATGAAAGAACAATACATAACAACCTAGCAAACAGAAGTCAGCGTCACTTACTAAAAACAACTCTTTCTTGCGCTCCCAGCTGACCCGTGCTATACAAACCAAAACGATGCAGAAGCAATACAAAAGACGCACAACAATTGGCAAAAGCAAATTAAAGCTGTCCGTACCGGGGTGTTAAACCCGCTCTGTGAATACAAACTAATTTGTGTCAAGCAGAACGAGCGTCAGGTAGAATAGAAGACCAAATATACAGAATACCTAGCAAGAGCAAGACAACTCTTCAAATAAAACCATCTAAAACGTGAACCTCAGCGTCCATTAGCGTGACAAAAGGCATGCTTAAACACTGATCACCAGCTTTTTTAAGGAAAGAACGCTTCAACAATTTCGCGCTTAGTCCTATCTTTCACTCTTTTTAAAAATTTGGTGCCATTGAAATTTGGTGTGAAGCCAGAATGCTTACAGTGCTCGGCTAGGTGGCTACCAGCTTTATTGCGTGCATTTAGGTTGTGCTTGCACAATCAATAAAACATCTGTCTGTCTGCCCTATGCAACAGCTTAGGGGAATGTCAAACACTACGTTCGATACACACTCAGTGTGCCTGTTTTTGTGCCGAGTCGAGCATTGGGGTAACGCTTGCCGATTCGTCATGCTTCAAAATTTTGACAACTTACATGGGGCTGAGAAGACAGTGTGAACATAGTGCTTCGACGCTACCTTCCTAATGTTGTGCGAAATTTTGTGCATGTAAAGAATCACTTCTTCCTTCCTCTTTTGATTCTCTCATTCGTTTTCTCTTTCACACCGCTTAGACTTTTGAAGCAAAGACTCGGAAACCTCAGAGACTAGAAATGATGGGTACCTTGTGACGACTTCCTTGTAATTCTAAAAAGTGTATGCAGCGAAGGAATCGAAGGCGCTAGGAAGCGCATAGTTGAAGTTTTCAACAAATATGGCACAGGTCTTCTTTTTACGTGGGAACTGCCCGAACAGAACAGGCTACAATTTCTGTACTTGAGGCTGCAGTTCGGTTAAGGGGAAATCTGCTGGAACTTCCAGTCTCAGATCAAAGAAAGGCCTACTTCCTTTTGAAAGTACTCGTTCAAAACTCGTCAAAAGAGGACTAGTAATGAATTTTCTTTAATCCGCCCTAAAAAAATCCTGTGAACATTGCATGAATGAAGGTTTCAAAGATCAGGTTACATATTTGAGCAGTGCAGGGTACCCATCGTTTCTGGTCTGTGAGGTTTCCGAGTCGTTTAAGCAGTCTAAGCCATCTGGAAGAGAACACGAATAAGAAATTCAGAAGAGGAACATACAAGTGATTTCGTATATGTACAAAGTTTCGCACAACATTAAGAAGGTAGCGTCGTGGCACGATGTTCAGGTTGTCTTCTCAGCCCCGTGTAAGTTGTCGAAATTGGGCAGCATGAATAACCGGCAAGCGTTGCCCCAATGCTCGACTCGGCACAAAAACAGATTCACTGGGTGTGTGTCGAATGTGGTGTATTACAATCCCTAAGCTGTGATTGCTGTTGCATAAAGCAGACATGCAGAGGTGTTAATGAACGTGCAAAGAAGCACAACATGAGTGTACGCTTAAAGCTGGTAGCCACCTAGCCGAGCACTGTTAGTGTTGTGGCTGTACACCAAATTTCAATGCCCCAAAGTTTTTAAATAGAGTGAGGGATAGGACTGAACGCAAAATTGTTGAAGCGTATTTTATTGAAAATGCTGGCAAGCTGTGTGTAAGCATGCCTTCTGGCGCCCTAACGGACGCTGAGGTTGACCTTTTAGATGGTTTTATTCGAAGTGTCTTCTCGCTCTTGCAAGGTATTTCGTGTTTTGGTCTTTTATTCAACCTGACGCGCAATTTGCTTGACAAAAATTAGTTTGTATTCACGGAGCTTGTTTCAACACCCCAGTACGGGTGTTTATTTTACTTTATTTCGTTTTTGTGCGTCTTTTATTGCTTCTGCATGCTTTTGGTTTGTATAGCGCGGGTCAGTCGGGAGCGCAATAAAGGGTTCTTTTTAGTAAGTGACTCCGACTTCTTTTCTCTAGGTTGTAATGTATTGTTGTTTCATGCCCACGTGTTTTTCGTGTTTTTATCTTCTTTAAGACACTCACGTTAATTATCACCAGCACAAGTTAAACATTTCACACCTGCTTTTCGACAGCTTTTATTTTGAAGGTGCCAATTTTATAGTATAAATCATGTGCCGTCTTGATTTTGAAGTTCAGTTTGTCTTGTGTGACATAGCTGTGCAATAACTTTGATATTTGATTCCATTGAAAGCATTTGCATTTTATTTTTGCTTATACATCTTGGGTACCGTTTATTCTGTTTTTTGTCTTGCCCTTATGAGTATAGGTAATACAGGCAGAATTTGGCGTATAAAAAGGCTTGTTCAAGTGCAAATAAACTCAGTTGTAAGTCAGCGCTCGTCTTTGTTCTGTGTGTCGCCATTTGTCTTCGTCTAAATTGCGCTGAAGCCTATCCGATTTTGTTCGAAGGCTACATTCGCATAATTGGCACTTGAAAACGGAGGGAAGCTCTGCGAAGCGGACTGCATCTATGCATGTAGCATCGAAGAGACAGTGTTGTGCAGTGATGGCGACTCCCTTGTCATCATTTTCTTGTCGGGATTTTGTGCTATGGTAGCACCGGCTTATATGATTGTGCGGCGCCGATACCACACTGCGCACTACTCTAGTAAAAAAAAACAACAGAAAGTAGCAGCTGCGGCATCCTCTCCCCTTTTTTTCTGGCGGCATATGTACGCCCTGTGTCGGTATGTATGTACGTGGACGTTGATCAAGCGAACCATTGTGACAGCATAGCACGGGTGGTGTCATGCTCCTATGCTTGGAGCGCGACACCACCCGTGCTATGGCTGCGTTGGATGGGGACGAAAAAAAAACATTCCTGAACCAAGAAATCTGTGCGCATTGAAGAAACCCTAACGGTCACAATCTTGATATGCACAATATGGCGTACCTCATAATGATATCTTGTCGGCACATTAAAGCCTAACAGTTATCCATTTTAAACAGACATGCTCATTTTACGCCGACACTGGCAATTAGAAAAACTGAAACTGTGGTTTAGGTGAACAAAACAACAAGGAAACATCGAAAACGGCTCTAGAAACGCACAAATTTTGATGTTACTTAGCCACGGCAGCCAGTCAGAAAAATGCTTACCGCATCGGCTTGCTCCATAGAGCTAAGCTTTCAGTAGGCCGCTGCTTAGTTCGTAACAAGAACCATGTCGTTTGCACAAATTAAGATAAACAGAGCCACTTAGGCATCGAGTGTTCACCGCAAGAGTATCTTTTATAACAGCTCAGAGGCGTATGAACGTGGCCCCGCACAAGTGTGGTGCGCAAGACAGCTTTCCTTAACACACAACTCTCTTCAAAAAAAAAAACTACCTTCCCATCGTTTCTTTCACTACACGCGGTGGCATCAGATAGAGTTTGATGGTGATGGTCAAATGAATGGACGCATGGAAACTTTATTAGTCTTGAAGTTCACCTCTAATTGCTCAGTGGGCCGGTTAAAAATTTTGCAATGCCGTATGTTGCATAAAATGCTCGTTTCATTTCTGGCAAAACAGGGCTTAAACTTGATTGTTATGCCCTGGTTTCCACTGGTGGCTGTCTTCACTATCAAATAAATATAGCAGACACGTGCCATTCTGTTTAGAAACGAGCCTGACAGCACTAGAAAGGAGAGCGGGAGCAGAATTTCGCTCGGCTGGCCGCTTGGATGCAATGCTGCCTCCTCTTTCAACGTCCTCCCTTTCATCTATACGTCCTTGTCACGGGTCCTGTTAATTAGGGAGGCGATCGCCGGGCTAATTCTGAGGGGCGAAGTATCGGCGCCCAAAACTGCTCCGCGAAAGCGCGGACAATTTAGAAGTGGTCCTATTTGGCGCACCAACGGACGCCAGCTGAGGTCTAAAGAACGAGTCAGAGCCGAGAGTTGATAAACAAAACTAAATATACTCTCAAATATGACAGATAAAACAATACACAAATGTGCACACTCGACAATAGTTGAATACCATTTGTCACCAATCAAACAACGTACTACACAGTACAATCAGCTACACTCGAAACAACGGACACAAACAACAATACGTGCTACAATGCAATCACATTCATCGGACAACCAAGACACCTAAAGACAAAAGAGTTCGAAAACTTGTTCTGTCCAAAGTTCTTGGAACAAAGTCTGAATGATACTCTTCCAAGAATCCCTCACTCAAAGTCCAGCGCTGTTGTCGTCCCGCTGCCCCAGAAGTTTCTGCTAGGAAACCTCGCGTTTTCAATTGGCCGCTCTCAAACACCAACTTCTTCACCAATATCACGTCGGCTTCCCTTGCGCAGCTGCTGCAACGCGTCTTCACTCGCTGGCGGTAGACACAATCTTCTGCTTGTTGCACAAGTCCTCACCCCTGAGATGGAAACTCTTTTCATCACATGCTTTTTCACTGGAGACCGAAGCCTTCGTCGCCAAGGCGGAACACGCTACGCACTCTGGCGCAAACTTTCTTCTTTTCCTGTTTTCCTTCTTCGCTGCTCACCTAAATACCTTTCGTGCTAGATTCCAGAAAATTCTCATCTTTTCGTCGGTGCAATGCACAGCCAAGGATGAGGAAAGAGCGAGACGTTCTGAGGGCCATCCGTGACGCGTGATTCAACTCTACATCACCACGTCCCCTTCCTTCCAGATCTAGGGACTCTCGGCGACCGATGTGAGGAGGTTGGTTGGCGAAACTACGCTTCCAAAGGGGTGGAGAAGACGGCGCGCCCGGGAAGTCTTTGCATGCTTGTTTTCTTCTTTATCATTGACCTTGAGGTGCCTCTCTGGCGCTTGTTCGCCAGAATTCGGCGCCGCGCCCTTTTTTTGAGTGCTCATTTGTGACAGTCCTACTTTTTTCATATTGTTGCACTTGAATACACAGCAGTACCACCAGTGCCCTTTGGATTTGTTACGGTGATGCGCCCAAGCACCACCTCTACCAGCCGACACTCTCGTCTGCGGGAGCAGCTGAGAAGTGGGCGCTCTCAACACCAGGGTGGCCGTGAAAACTCCAGCGTTGGTTCCCTATACTAGCAACGTTTTGGATTCAATGGTGCAGATTCCAGAAAAAGAAAAAAAAAACCTTAGAGAAAGATAACTTCAATATAGTAAACTTTGAACGTTCACTTTACCTGGGATGAGCGACAGCAGTCAAACCTGATAGGCACATCATCAGCACTATGGGGAGGACTCAAAATAACTGAAGATGGCCGGACTGTGAAGACGCAATTTCGCAGTCAAAAGAAATCATTTTGTACTCATTTGAATTCTGTAGGCCAGTAGGCAAGCGGGGTATATTTGAGGTAAATCATCTTGATGAAGGAGGTACATGTATGAATAAATTTTTGCACAATTGTGAGGTTGCTAAAGCAGATACCTGTTGTAGATAGCTCAAATAAACTTTTGTTGGTGTAGATTTGTGCTAGCATTTTGTTACCATACATATTCAGCCAAAAACAATGTTCTCACAAAGTTGCCCCATGCGATTGGGCAACAGCGTGACAGATTTTACCCTAAATGGAGCCATTTGAATTAAAATGCGGATAAGTAGAACACTCCGTTATGCGAGGCATGGTTTTATAAACGTTGTGCCATTATTCATTTGCTTTTATATTGACAATTCTCTAGCAAGAGAAGGAAAACATGCAGAATTTGTCACAAAGTAGCCCCATTTCACAGTAGTACAGGTCTTCCACATCTAAGCTGAATTCATTGCAAGTCTTCGGATCATCCTGCAGGCGAAATATCATGATAGCCCTTGGATTGGGCACAAGAACGGGGTCAAACTAACGTTACGCCATGCTCCAAAAAGAACTCATGGCCACTGTGTGGGAACAACTTTCGTTTTTTTAAACTGTCAGAATCCCTGACTCTCTCTGAACAAGCGGAACGGAAGACGTCACCTCCCGAGATTGGGGACCATTCATCCAACGAGACCAAGGGCCCCAGCCGTTTGCCTATGGATAGACCGAAGGTAGGTGACCGCATTGGCGCATCTGCTCCTAGAGATGATTCAACCGACAGCTCATCAGTGGAAGAGATGGAATCGGAACCCTACTTCAGGACATTCAATGCCCGCCGGTTGAGAAGGAAGCTTTGCAGGACGTCACCAACAGCGGAGCCATAACCTGCGCTAGACAAAGGCAAGCGATGTTTAACCATCTCGTATGTACCCATCTCTACATCAGACAATCTGAACTCACTCAACAGGCAGTCATCGACTATTTATTTTGAGCAAATTGCATTCATTCAAGTGAATGAAATTCGCATAAATAGCAGGAAAACATATTGTCAGTTGATGTGACAAACAAAATCATTCTTGACAGACTGAAGGCCGTCACGCAGCTCGTAAGTATTTCAGTTCGCGCATTCCTCGCTCATAGGAAAGAAACAACGACTGGCATGATAAATGACGCCGACGCTGATGTCACAGACGCTGACCTACAGAATATTGTGACGTCGACCATCATAATTGTGACCATACCCCGCTTAGGGCAGTCTCGCTGCATGAAACTAGTATTTGATTCTGAGACTCTGCCTCCTAGTGTGAGGTTGGATACGTGAAACATCCCGTGCGTCCTTACGTGCCACGGCTTTTGCAGTGTCACAAGTGCTAAGAGTTGGGGCACGTCAGCGCAGTGTGCAAAAGTGAGACAACTTGCCAGCGGTGCGGTGGATCTCATAAGGTGGAAAACTGCGATTCTGCTGCTCCACTGAAATGTCCGAATTGCTCTGCTGCACATGAAGCAACGTCGAAGGAGTTCCCGAAGATCAAAGAAGAAATTCGCGTCCTGCGGTAGATGGTCAGAGACAACTCGACACACAGAGAGGCTGTAACATCCATGCACCGACACAGACGTTTTTCAAAACGTAGGCAACAGCGAAAGCATAGTGAACTTAGGAGTGATGCATCGCCATCAGCAACAGATGAACATACGCGTGCGCATTATCAGGCCGCTACACCAATGTTTTATGCACCACGTCGCAGGGATGCAGAAAGTAAACCAACGCCCGCGTTGCACGCCGATGCTTCAGATCTGAGCGGCCTTCACTACTGCCCGGAGCAATAAAAAGACCACATCATGGGCTGCAACTTCAAAGAAAGTGGAAAATATTAGGCAAGACACTGAGAAGAACCAAACAATGCTGAAGCATCTACTGAAATCTATTCGTGCCATTCTCAGCGAGCTACACACGCCAGGTGCAAAAACAGCAGTGCAGATCCTCAACGTGCTGGAACTGCTACTTCTGGCCAATTTCTTCGATGAACGTGTGCGCACCTCTGCTATAATACAGTGGAACGCACGAGGTATGCGAAGCCGATTGTCTTACTTTCGACAATGACAATACCAATTTCCGTTGGTTGTCATATGCGAGCCGAAAATGATGTCGTCGTTTCGGATTTTCGGATACGCCACTTTGTGGTCACGTGATGATCGAAATTCGAGCAAAGTAATTATATGTGTACGTCGAGATTTAACGTACGTGAGGCATGCCGTGGCTCCTTATGCTTCTACCGACTATATTTTCCTATCTGTAAAGCACAAGCGACGTTCATTAGGAATCATTGGTTGATACATTTCTTCTAGAAGCCACGTGGACAGTTCCCATCTCTTTTCTGTGCTCCAAGTTTGCCCTGGATCACATGTATCTGTTGGGGATTTCAATTCACATCCTCCCATATGGGGTTCTGCCTCAATGAACACCCGCGGTAGGGACATTGCTGATTTTGCGCTCAATCAGGGCCTGATGTCCATCAACGATAGCTTACCTACTTACCTCCTTGGCGCATCGTACAGCAGCTGTCTGGACTTGTATTTCGTGAGCAAAATTCTTTTGCCTACCACCTGTTGGTTCGTAGACATTGAAATACATGCAAGTGGCCCTTTTGACGCACAATATGAATACCTTCCTGCAATCCGTCGCCTTGCAGAGAGGAAATGCAGGAGGACGAAATCCCCACCTGACCTATCTACAGCACACCAAGCACAACGACATATATTGCGACACCTTGATAAGCTTGACAGGCATCGGTGGAAGGTATTTTGTGGCTCTCTTGAGCCCAAAATACCCCTGTCGCGAATTTGGCAAATTGCCCGAAGCCTTCAGACGCCTACGCAACAGTTGTTCCCTTTCCGAGCTTTGGCTTTAAAGCAAAGTCGACCTGAAGTAGAGGTTGCAGAAGATTACTGCCACTTACTCGTAGGTATGTCCTCATCACTGATATCACCTTCGTGTTTAGCCTCACCGCCGCCCAGCGACAATCGCCTCGACTTACAATCCACAATGCACCTACTCGAAGGTGAAATTTCTGCGTCCCGACGCTCGTCCGCACCAGGGCCTGACGGAATTACTTATTAGGCTCTATATCACCTCAGCCAGGAAGCAAGGCAGGCTCTCTTGTCGTTCTTGAACTCTACGTGGGAAACGGCGTTAGTCCCAGAGAGTTGGAAGTGCAGCCGCATAGTGGCCTTTCTGAATCCAGGCAAGTGTTCACACGAGTTGTCTTCTTATAGAGTCATTGCCCTAGCCAGTTTCATCGGTAAGGTGATGGAACAAATGGTGCTGGCGAGATTGAAATGGCTGCTCGAGAATAATGTCGGCTTACCAGATTTTGTAAATGGCTGCCGTAGGGGTGGATCATCTACAGACGGCGTTGTAGACCTAGTTTCTTCTGTTGAAAAGGAAAGACAACGTCGGAGATTGGTAGGGGCCATTTTCTCAGATATAAAGGGCGCGTACGATAGCGTCCATCATGAGGCCATTCTTGACGCACTTGAAGACATCGGCGTAGGTGGCCGCCTACACGCATGAATAGTGAGCTGTCTCAGAAGACGGACAATTTTTATGCCGACATTTGACGGCGACACCACCAGGCACCTCGTGAGCCACGGTGTTTCACAAGGCGCCGTCCTGAGCCCCATGCTTTTTAACATAGCACTCAATGGCTTTGAAAGTGAGCTTTGCGACGTTTTCAGAATAAGTGCGTATGCGGACGACCTATCTATATGGGCATCTTGAGCAACGCGACCACAACTGTGAAGAAGGCTACAGCAAGGCACATCAGTAACATCTAAGTATTTGTGTCGTCAGGGCCAGCAACTTTGAATAGCAAAATGTGCTGCATTGACATTTATGAAGAAATCAATGTAGCGGAACCCAATGTTCGCTGACGGAGCAGTGATTCCTGCGGTCAAGCACCAGCGCTATTTAGGGGTCATCATTGATCACAACCTGTCCTGTTCAAAGCATGAGACTGTGTTGCGGAACAAAGTAAACAGTTTTGTGTATGTTCTTCGTGTTATAGTAGGACTGAGATGGGGCCCTTCAGAGAAAAGTCTTCTGCAGATATACAAGGCATTATTTGTGGGCTATATACGGTACAGCGCACCTTTACTTTCCGGCATGCGGTTAACGTGCCTTCGTACTTTAAAGAGCCTTCAGGCACGAGCACTGAGAATATGCCTTGGCCTCTCACGATGCACGTCAACCTCTGCCATTACGGAGGAGTCGCGCACCTACCCTATACATGTTTACACGTTCTGTGAGCCTCTTCGAGTGCACCTTCGTCTGCTGACCCGACAAGCACAGCACCCGTTGTCTTCGCTACAAGCGGACCGACCAGGCTAAACCTATTCGCGATGCCTCGATACGCATAAACACATGATACCTTCAGGATTTGCACCTGACGTAATCCCTGCAGTACCTCCACGGACATTGACTAAACCGCTCGTGTGCCTTCACATAGAAGGAATTTCGTATAAGCCGCGTGTTTCTTATATTGCCCTCAAGCAACTCACCTTGGCACATTTAGATTACCGATACAGTGACTCTGTGCACACTTACACCGATGGATCTGTAACTTCGTCCGCCTCAGCTGCAGCCTTCATGATCCTTCAACTCGGTATTTCCCGACAATACAAACTAGATCACAGGTCATCTTCGACAGCTGCAGAAGTTGTAGCTATACAGGAAGCCATAAATTTTGTGAACGACCAAGCACCGCGTAAATGGACTGTTCTGTCCGATGCAGCATCAGCGCTTCAAGCTATCCATTCTTGCTCAAGAAGAGGCCACTTTTACGAGTTAGCGTTGGGAATCGTCCAAGCATTTGACCTAACACACAGGAGCGGTCACTTGATGATACTCCAATGGATTCCGGGACACTGCGGCCTGGTTGGAAACGGAACAGCCGATAGTGAATTAGGAGCGGCAATATACAACGCTCCTATGTACGTCAAAGTACCGTATTCACGAAGTGACGTCAACACATTGTTGAGATCGCTCATGCGAGAATATGCTGCCACTTACTGGTCCTACCAGATCACCGGAAGAAGCGTCTGTGGGAAAGAGACCCCGGTATGACTTTTCGTCTTCCAGATAAAATCAGCCGAAGACATGCTAATACACTGCACCGGATTTGCCTGGGCGTCGCCTTCCCTCGCGACTACACCCACCTAATCGGCCGTGCGGACAGCCCGAATTGTGAGCGCTGCCAAGTGCGCGAAACTTTAGCTCACATATTTTGTGACCGTGCATTATATGTGGCGGAAGAAAAATGCTAACTGCAACGTTTGTAAGCATCGGACGAACGCCATTGAGTGAAAACCACATATTGTCACCAATGAACGACCAAAGAGTGTCAAAAAGAGTTACGAGGGCTGTTTTAGATTTTATAAAAAGCACTGGACTAAGTACTAGACTCTAGGGTACTATGCTAAGTGGCTACTCTACATACGCACCACCTCTTTTTGTCCCCACAATCACCCTTCATCTTTCTTTCCTTCCCCCTTCCATTATTCCCTTTGTAGAGTGACAGGCTAGAGCGAACTATCTCAGGCCGACCTTTCTGCCTTGTAATAAATTCTCACACACACATGGCCACTGTTAAGTCACTAGAACACGATGTCAACAACGTGGCCAAGTTCAATGAAGTGATAGGACTAAACTGTCAGTGAACACTTTCATAGAACCCCTGATGCTTGACTTGAAATCTACTTTTGAAAACATTTACAATCAAATATATTGCTTCAAAGCAGTATTTCCAGTGCCTCGTGTTGCACCAGTAGTTGGCAATATTTCCTTTACGGTACACCAAAGTGAACCAATGTCTCAGTTTAAACTGAAACACTGACAACCGAGACCTCTCATGTTATAAGTTTACTATCAGCAGAGAAAATTAGGGTTGAAGTTCATTTTAAATGTTAAGATATTCAAAATTTGAAAATGTATTGTATTTTCGGAACATTGGCTTGATGAATATTTCTGAAACTTCGTATCTTAGGTCCATTACACCGACAGATGATAGCATACTTGGCTTTAATGAATTAATAGATACGTAAGACCCAGTAAAGGCGCTTAAATTTCAAGATGTCGCGTGGTTTTGCGCGAAATCAAGGTGTCATCTCCACCCAAAGTTTCCCTTCGCGTGTTTTCTCACTTACCAAGCGTCGAGTCCCAATATAAGTGGTATTTCCTGGATTGAGAAATTGTACTTGACTAATACGCGAAAAATGTTTTCGGCTTTAGTGTATTTGAACGGTGTTCCGAGATAATTTTGAGACATTGCAAAAGTGACATTGTTAGTTACTAAGGTAAGGAAGTAGCATTACTACTTACGACACAATAGTCAGCCAGCATGCATAAGGTAGTTACTTTGATTTTAAAGGTTTCGTTGTAGAGTAGTGGCAAGCAATGGAATGGACTTTATCGTGACAAGTCAACAAGGTTCCTCCAAGTTTCAAGCGGAGTCTTCCATGCAGCCTGAATCACAGAAATCACTGTCAAGGCCAATAAAGACAATGCACTCATAGTTTGTATGTACCATGAGCAGATCTCTTATTTGCCATAACTACGTAGCGAATTGCCCAGTTTCCGCATCGTAACACTGCCTTGTCATGTCACAGAGAAGCCACCCACTTGATATCGAAGCCGGAAGCGTCTTTTAAAGGTCGAGGTATTAAAAATAAATGCGACTCTTTCCGAGGCAACACAGAACTCTGTTCTCGAAACCAATTCTCTTGTATAGGACAACAATCACTAAATATCTGAAGTTCGTCTCAGCACTCATTTAAGTGATGCCAACAAGATGAATCGGGAAAGTAATGTTAGATGATTTGGAAGTATGTATTTCAGTAAATTCACGATTACCTGATTAGTTGTGAAGTGACCAATATTAACGAATGTATGGTAGATCATGGCCTGCTTATAGAGGCTCAATCGCTCCTTTCTTATATGGCCTAAGCAGCCGCTGTGCGTACAATATAGTTGTTTCTATACACTGACAGCACACTGCGCATGAAGGCGTGGCGAGCCAACTCTTGAGGAGTGCCTACTCTTACCCTTAGTCAGCATTACAATGTTGTTCAAGTGAATGCCGAAACGCGCGCCAAGGTCAAGTATGACGTACACAATGTAGCGACAGACAGGTCAGTCTCCCTCCAAATAAATAATGCCTCTGAACATCTCTTTCGCGAACGTCGGCATGCAGTTGGGGTCAAGAAGTGGTGCAGAACGAACTTCAAAACGTTTATTCTTACTACTAACAATTGCTCTTTAGAAAATGGGGATTTTTATAGCTGGTACATTACCTCCACAGCAGTACACTGGCTGTCTTGGTCATGGTTCACTGTTACAAATTCATGCTGGTATATGAGAACTGTAACTTATAATCAAAAGAGTGAGCAAATGTCGGTGACATACGCTCTCCTGCTGACTTCGATTGATTGATTGATATGTGGGGTTTAACGTCCAAAAAGCACCATATGATTATTAGAGACGCGGTAGGAAAGGGGTCCGGAAATTTCGACCGCCTGGGGTTCTTTAACGTGCACCGAAATCTGAGCACACGGGCCTACAACATTTTCGCCTTCATCGGAAATGCATCCGCCGCAGCCGGGATTCGAACCCGTGACCGCGTAAGCAGCCGAGTACCTTAGCCACTAGTCCACCGCAGCGGGGCTCTCCGGCTGACTTCTGCGCCTGACTTCTGTACTTGATGTTCATCATCAAATTACGCAACCACTAATCAAAGATCGACCAATGGATTTTCAATTTTGATCTTTTTATGTCTCGCGGCCTTCGGTTTGTTTCTTCTTTACCGTTCTTTCCCGAAATCATCAGTTCAACTTGTTTGGTAGAACATGAGCATGAACATACACAGGCCAGTGTTTCAGAAAGCTGTCACGCATTCAATATTACTCTTTTATTTAGTGCATGACGCAGTGTCATACCTCGACAAGTGATGAACGGAAAGTTGTTTGTACTCTTTTATTGAATTCAAAAGAGTAACAATGGTACTGCAGATCGCAGTGTATGCCCAAATTCAGAGAGATGCATTATACTTTGAATAAAGTCTGCCATATAGCACTGGGAAATGTTTCCGTCTCAGACCATCTTTTAGAAAAACGACCATCACAAAAGAGCTCGATGAAAGGGCGACGCACAAATCACACGGCATGCAGGCCACGATGAACGTCCCACCAACGCTAGGCGCCCAGCTGGGGTGAGGGGAAAGAGGCTGGGCGATTCGCTTTTTCTTTGCGCGCTCACGCTTGTGGCTGAACGTTCTCCGTAAGTTGATTCCGGCTCTTGACGCTAGGTTGGCGCGACGGAGACGGCGGCTCTCCCCTTTGTTACTTTCTTGTGCCTGCTCTTACCGTCAGTATGCGTGACTTTCATGCTGTGCGGATGTCACGGCTATTTTTTTTATGCTGGGCTCCCTATACAGGATTTTAGTCAGTACGCAAGAGCGCGCCGCCTATGCGCAGTTCGTTATCCGGCACCTGAATTAGAGATTATATTCATTGTTACAAATCAAAAAGAATATTCCTAGACCAGCCTGGTTTTCTACAAAAAATTGTCGCCTTCCTCGTTGGCATATATGGTGGGTTGATCTTCTCGGCTGAACTTGGAGGACGTTTATTGTTTGAGTGGCAGAAATGGTGAGAGACAGCGAATGCATTGTACCAAGTGTGTTTGTGACACGCAGATTCCCAATTAGTCGCCTGCATCAGGATGCCCAACCACTCGTCAATGTAGGTTCGCCCGCCTGGTTCGTGCAAGGCAACGAGGTTCAACACCCTCTCATCCTGCAAAACGGCTCTGTAATAAAGAGAAGCGGGTGAAGTGGGCACCCATTGCGACTCTGTCATTTGGGCGTAAAAAATGCTTACATTCAGGGTGGGATTAGGTGTTTGTATTCTAAGGGCATTCGCACTGTAGATAACGACGGATATTTCACAAGTGAGCGAGCGGTAACTCGTCGACGAATCGTTCGGAAGTATCTGTTTTTATCTTCCATGATGTTAAAAATCGTCTGTTAGGTTTTCCGAATGCCTCTCTCTGCCTCGGCCTAATGTCCGTGACATCCTTGGGCTTCCAGTAGACGACTCCTTCGCTCGGCACCACGTCACGCAACCGGTGAATAGGGTCTGGCGTCCAGCCCAGCCGTAACATAAGGGAAAAAGTACCAAGCGTGCATTGAATCAAAGCTTGATACGCGCGCACGTGTCTGCAAATGTATAATGCATGACAGTTCGATATTGTGATATCTCTGCTCAACAGAGTTTACTTCCGGTTAGTAGAATAGCATTCAGAATAATGATTGTTGAATTTTAACGTCCATAAAATAATGAGAGATGCCGTTAAGAAGCGGAAATTTCGAAATTTCGGAGTAATATTGTGCCCCTTTTCTAAGCAAATGGCTGAAGCAATTTCATCTCCCTCTATATTCTCGCTTGAATTCAACCTCACCACTTATGGTACAGCAGCCGAGTGCCTTGAATACTAGACATTGTGGCGGGTTATAATAGCATTTAACAGAAATCATATTATTCCTGACATACATTGGTCACAAGTGTGCCACTTTGTTATAAAGTATGACGCAACAGATGTTTGATCCGTCAAAGAAAGTTACTTACGCGGTCGACTCTGGGCGCCAGCCCGTTAGTGTCCCGACATTCATACGTAAATGTCATGATTATTCGTGCTTTTGCGCCCAAACAAAAAACGCAGTATGTTTTCTGTCGGAGAATAATGAACAATAGTGACGCACCAACGTAGTTTGCAGCCAACAGAATTTAACCCACTGCAAAAGCTTTCGATTGCGATTTGGCGAGATGTATAATTAGTTGCATAGACGAGTATATTAGTTGTGTAGAACGGCTGCTCATATACTATCGCCAATAGTATGCAGAATGCGCCGATACTTGTCCGATCTCCCTAATAAAGCACTCAGTCAGTACTAAAAGGGAGAGACCACCTCAAAATTGCTGATGTCAGAATGCGCCAATTCTTGTCCGATCTCCCTAATAAAGCACTCAGTCAATACTAAAATGGAGATACCACCTCGAAATTGCTGATGACGATCTTTTTGCCCTTTATGTCTTTTGTTAGGGAAGATAAAATAGAAGAAAAAGTTGGCGTCGATTACTTGGACATCATTGCGACATCATTGGACATTGCGACATCTTCATGCGTGCGCACACGGCTTCAAATGTGGCACCGAGTGCGCACGCTAACACCTTTTCCTTTCTTTTTGCCCCCACTCTATGTATTCTTTTTTTACTGAAAACTGGAGAGAAGAGAAAGGAGGGTAATTTATCCTTTCCGCACCATTGATTCCTCGTTTCATCATGTGAACATTTGCGTAGAGAAATGAAAGAAAATGCGTGTGGTGAATCGAAACTCTGTGCATGCGCACTTGTGCATGAATTTGGCCGTATTCGAAGTTCAATCCGCTATGTCAATGCTCGAGAGAGTTACCTGACAGTTAGTAGAATGGCATTAGAATTATTAAATTTTAGGTCTGACAATCACACGAATATATTAGATGCTGTAGAAAAGGGGGAATTAACGTGCGCCTAGTTCTAAATTAGGAACATAGGTCTGAACCATTTTGGCCTCTATCTAATATGCGGTCGCGATTCGACCACGCGCCGTTTGCCTCAGCAGGCCAGTGCCACTTGACCACCGTAGCGGGTTACAATACAATTGTTGGGCCTCCAGGTACGACCTGCTTTATAACGGTCAATTTTGTGCACTCAGTTATGAAAGCCTACGAAAGAAAATGTTTGTAGGTTACGGAACGTGTCTTACGCGCACGGCCGGTGGCGGCAGCCCGTAAGCGCTCACATGTAGACGTTTCCGCATTGGTGCTTGTACTCCCCAGCGAAGAGACAGTGTACGTTTTCTGGCAGAGAACAACAGACGATAGTCACGCACCTATGCCATTTTTCGCCAAGAGAATTTAACGCACTGCATAAACCATCAGTCTTAACCTGGGGAAACGGATCTAATAATCACATAGTCGGGTAAAAACGTTGTTGTTATATGATTCCTCCTAATTTTAGCCATACCAAGCTGAAAGCGCCGGCTCTCATCCGGATGGCGAACCTAAGTATAGCGTTAGGCTCGGTCTATACTTTGGTAGGGAGACCACCTGGAAGAACCGAGTGTTGAATGAAACATCCCTTTTTCTTTCCTTTTTTGCAGAGACAGAACAGAGGGAGAAGGAGGAGAATGCAAGGGATTAACTTTGGCCAAGAGAATCGGTTCATTGGTTCCTCGTTTTGCAACGCGGCCAAGTCCGTATATACATTTTTAGCCAGGTTACCGCCACATTGCCTAGCGGGTGGTGCCATCCCGTGTCCGGCGACTCACTCGAACGTGCGATGCTCCGCGTATCCATGAAAAGTAATTGTACGGTTGGAGTTGATTTTTGTGTTCAATCTGTCATGCTGAATTTCATCTTGTATACTGCGTCTGTGAGACGTTCTGAAAGGTTTGCATCTGATCAGGATGAAATACAATATTATGTGATGACGGGAACGTGTCGCGAGTGGCTGGTGTAGTATGTTATCGGCACTCTTTCTGTTACAAAAAGCTTAATTATGTTAACAGCCGTTCAAGCAGGCAAAGCAAGTGCTGGCACCCTTTAAACTTAGAATAATTTTTTGAACTGTAATAGTTAGGTTAGTTTTTCAGTGGGGATTGTTTGTGTTGTGTAAGCGATACCATCTTACTTGCGGCCGTGCGTGAGCGAACAGTTGCGACGTTTTCGCGATGACGGTATCGGTAACTTGTTAACAAACTAATGGGTATCTTCTGTTCGACCTTCCATAAACCCTTATTAGTAACTGGCTTATCGCCCACCGGCATGGATGAAATTGAGCCTGGTGGGGCTGGTACTCAAAAAGCGGCGCGGAAGCTAACATGCCAGAACAATGCTCTCTCTTTTGAGATTCGTGGCGTTTGGTTAGACTGCGGCACCGAGATATCGAAGATAGTGCATGCAAGGTGAAATTACATAGGTCACGAACGTTCGAACTAAAGTTTCGCAAACCTTTTGCCACAGGCATCAACGTACACCGACGATTAAAACGAGAAAAGTTGAGGAGAAGACAAACAACCAAAAGTAAAAGCTCAATATAAATTTTTCTTCAGATGGTCCTAATTATATAATCAAAATAATTTTAGTACTCTTTACGGTGAATCTAATACCTGGCTAATTTGTTGATAAAGTAAAATTTTTCCAATTTTCCTCGAGCGCTATAAATGGGGAGGGGGTGGCATCTAGGCGATTTGCTCTCGGAGATTACGTTTAGATCAGTGTGGTCTCCTTTGGTTCAGCACATTGACAGATCAATGAGGCATCGCTCTTGTATCCGTGGTAATTTCGTGCGCAACCTCAGTCGTTTACCTATTTTTTACGTGCGATTTGCATGTACTAGCTTGCAGAACTTGTCTAGCTTTTGTAATGTGTAGATAGCCGCTCATGTGACTGCTGTTGCTGGCGCATGGCCGGTGCATTTTCGCCTTTGGTGACGGTGAACGCGACACGCTAAGCAACAAAACGTGGTATTGTACGGCTGGCAAAGCTATACTTTCAAAGCTGCTGTGTCACTGCAGAGAAGTTTGATGGTTCGGCAACGTGAGCTTTTTCGAAGTGGTGTTTCCGTGAACACTTCAATCAATCAATCAATGAAGCTTTATTTTCATAAATAGATATATTCAATTACAGGGATTATTTGGACCGATAGCCTAAAGTGGCTAGTGGACGGTCCAATAGAATGTGCAACATAAAAAAGTGTACAGGTCAGCTCTGAGGTAACAACATAAAAAAACAATCATATGATACAGATAACACAGTAATACATTTTTTTCTTGCAGATATGCATACTTATTAGCTTACAGCTAGTTTCTATACATAGGCACTTATTAAAAAAATACAATGAAGATCGAATCAAACACACACATGCTTACATGTCTTGACTCCACAGAAAAAATGATTTACATGCCATGCTGAAATTACGTGCCGTTTTAATCTCTAGGGGGACCGTGTTCCATACTTTTGTTCCACTAAATTGTATCAGTCTTTCTCCGTAAACATTAAAACATTTGGGCAGATTGAAATTACCATTCGAAGCATGTCGCGTATTGCGCTTAGGAATTGAAAAAAGATCAGCAGGCAAAGGTGAATTTCTATTAATTATGTTATTTACTGAAACAGCAATTTTGTAGTCGCGCAACATCGGAACCGAGAGAATGCGTTGTGATTGGAAAATATTACTTACTGATTCACCTTGGCTTATGATTTTCAGTGTACGCTTTTGAAGTCGTTCAAGAATTTTTAGATAACTGTTGTACGTCACACCCCACGATTCCAGACAGTAACCTATGTGACAATGACACAATGAAAAGTAGAGTGTGCGGAGTATAGCTTGTGGAAAATATTGGCGAGCTTTTATTAGAGAATAGCAGCCATAGGCTAGCTTTGCGCACACACTTTGTACTTGCTCATGCCAGTGTAAGTGTTCATCAAAAGTGAAGCCTAAATATTTAAAACAAGGAACTTGCTGAATAGGAGCGTTGTTTATTGTTAGGTTAAGAGATTTAGCGTCAATATGTTTCCTACGAGGGTGAAACACCATATACTTTGTTTTAGTACAGTTAACAGTCAGCTGATTCCTGGCAAACCATTCCGAAATGTTCGATAAATCGGTCATCGCGTCATTTTGTAAATCTGCTAAGGAGTGTCCTGTGAAAACTAAAACAGTGTCGTCCGCGTACATCAGTGCCCTTGACCTCTGTAGGGATCGCGGGACATCATTAATATAAAGAGAGAACAATATAGGGCCCAAAACTGAACCCTGTGGCACCCCGCATTTAATATAACCGTAGGATGATTTGATGTCACCAATGACTACCTTTTGTTTGCGTGCCGATAGATAACTAGAAAAAAAATCAAGCAAGTTACCTTTTCTCCCAGAAGAATGCATTTTTTCCAGTAAAATGGAATGACTAATAGCATCAAATGCCTTTCGTATGTCTAAAAATACTGCTATTGCTATGTTGTTTTCATGTAGCGCGGAATTAATATATTGCGTAAGCATCGAAACAGCAGTTGAAGTGGACCTGTTTGCAACAAAGCCGTGTTGCTGGGGACAAAGTATATTCTGTTCACCCAGGAAGCGCCTTACTTGCGACGAAATTAGTTTTTCAACACTTGACTCACAACTGCCTCTGCGAAGCTATTTTTCTGCATATTGTATTGTATAGTAGGTCATTTGGCTAATCAAATGGTTTTGCTTCCTAAGCACAGTGTTTCATTTGTTTTCATTTTCTCACTCATTGAATTAGCAAGCCTCAAATAAAATACGCATTAACATGTAAATAGTCGACAAGTAAAAACATTTAAATTTCACACGAATTAGGCCAAATGCGCTATGTCGCTTCTGCTTCTGGTGGCGACGTCATATATTATTTTTAGATTGCTGTTAGTTTAGCCCTTCTCACGTAGATGGCGAAGGTTGCAACGAGCCGCCGAATAATGGATCCATGAATCTGTATGGAAGTTACGCTACTAGTCTACGTATACCTTGGTTCCTGACTATTCTGCCGATTAGGCACCCAGCGCTTTGATTGGCTGAAGAGTGATATATTGTTCATTTCATCAAGTAGTTTGTCTCCAAGTTGTACGGTCTATGTGAAATCTTCCTTATTGTTTCCAAAGGGAACTAGCTAAATTAAGACATAAAGAAGCAGAACACAACTGCCACAACGTGCTCTAATTATGTTTCGCTCTACGAAGATATTATCTATGGTGTACTCCATCGCACAACTCGTCAGCCCGGTTCCTGACGACGCAAAAATTGTCTTCCTGTGGTAAAGATGTCAAACACGAAGTGACCAAATCAATTTTTTCGTTTCGCGATTCGGCTTCTATATCGCACAGGTTGTACGATGCACCGCGTCGTCCCAATTGATTTGTACACTCGCGAAAAGAATTCTGCCACGTTATTTTCAAAACTTTAGCGAGTATTCGGGCTACACAAATCCTAAGGGCAAAGCTATTGAAACGCGTCAAGCCAGTTACCCGGCTGCGAAGTGAGTGGTTTTTCGTGCGCATTGATACAGTAACATCAACTACACTGATAGCCGTGTTGAGCCGAGCTACAAGACTGTTTCACGAAACCCGTGATACTAAAACGTAATAAGAAAACGAAGCGAAAACAAAGGCGGCTACACGAGTGGTGGTTAAATGTTTCGCGACAGACAAGGCTGTAACTCCCCGATCATGTTTGGTCATAAATAGAAACATGTCAGCTTATCATTTCCCCGAGTGGAAGACTTCCCAATCAAGGTATAGGTTGGCACATGTTGATGTAAAACTTGTTACTCAACACAAAGTATGCACATCATGAAACAACAGCAAAAGCTGCACGTTTCGTGGTGCATGCCGCATACTATTCGGACACTCCCCCCCCCCTCGCCAGTTTTCTTTATTTTTCAGTAATTTTCAGAACAAGCAAAGAAGCACAGTGGCTCATCGTTGACCTCACGCTGGTTGACATTGTCAAAAAGAGAAAAATGTAACCGTAGTTCTACTTAATACATGCTAAATTGTTAGAAAACGCCACTCATTCAAGCACCAGCCTGTATGTAGGACGTTCGGTGCAGTCGGCACGCTCTAGAAAGGAAGAAGGCGCCGGTATCCTAGCTGTGGCCTCCGGGCTTCTTGAGATTTCGAGTGTGCTCGGTTACGTCACTCTCGGTACGGCGCGTCGTCTGTACCAGCAGCACTGTTGAAGTGTGGCCTCGTCGATTAGTTACAGCATTCGCACATCATAGGTAAACAAAGAGGCCGTGGTTGAAGGTAAGAAAGAACAGTTGCTCCGGGGGAAGAAATACTAAGGTGACGCAAGTTTTATTGCCCACACTTTCAGCCTGCTCGCGGGGGCAGAGCAAGGCAAGCTTTTATGTCGCCTCTTCTAATACTCCTGCTGCTAGAGCCGTGAGAACAATTAGAATATCCTCAATGTCGGTCCTTCCTAAACGGAAAGCTTCATGGAATTTTAAAATTCCTTCAGTTATCTGTGAGATGACACCTTCACGGTGCAGCACAGGGAAGTAGCAATGGTAATAGAATGCATAGGTTTCAGATGGCAAGAGAACACAGAGGGAAAAAATAGGCAATGCGACTCGTTCGACTCGCCTTGCCCAGCAGCGTCCGAACCAACAAAACATGCAGCAGACCGAGAAAGTCAAGGTACAAGTGATGCGCACGAGCTAACGCGGGAATTCGGAAAAGTTAGCCCTTTCAAACTCACAAGTAAGCATAGTTTACCCTGATGGTTGCTCCCTTCATAAGGCTCTCACGAAGAGGAGGGCCACCGCACAAACCGTCGCTGCGGAGAGTCGAAGAGGAACATTGGGATCATATCTCGCGTAATGCAGCAAGGAGTGCGCCAGTCTGTGTTCGTCGAGATGCCGGCGCAGTTCGGTGGCGTGGTCGTCCAACTTTTGGAGATGGCGACAGAAGCCAGCAGATGCAATGGAGCACGTGGTGTCTGCGTCGTCGTCGAGCGCGTAGTGACGACGATAAAGGCCTGTCGAGACGAGGATGAAGCTGTCGTATTTTCGTGGACACGACGGGCGCACTCGATGTAGATCGCGGGACGGCTTCCGGGGCCACGCCGCTGGTACCGACGATGCCATTCCGGGAAGAGCGGTCCATGATAATTTTCGAACGGCTACAAGGCTTGACGGCAAGTCAAGGTGCTGTCAGATGACACTATGAAGAACACAGCTTTGCGCTGGAGTTGCAAAGAAGTGAAGCGCACCACGGTTGCGGATTGTTTTCCGCTACAATTTTGGCAGAGTGGATGTCGTGCTGCACACGTTCCCTGGCGTGTATGACGCCGCAGCGCAGGCACGGTTGGTCTCGCGAGTAGGTCGCAGTTGCGTGCCCAATACGGTGACATTGGGAACACTGCAGGGACCGGGGCTGGCGAGAATGTAAGGCATGCGCAAACTTGGGGGGGGGGGGTGCCTTTTGCTGGGCAGCCACAGGCGTTGAGAAAATAAATAAAATGGTGTGTCCTCCATTGCACGAAGTCGTGGCCATAGCAAGAACGGAGGAAAGTCCGGTTTGCCTCTTCCCCTAACCCGGATGAAGTTAGATGATGGCGGTGTCATGGCTGCTGGTCACCTTCGATGGGGTTTGTTTTTCGAACGCAAAGGCTTCCTTGGTCCTTGCTTTTGCCTGGGCACCAGTGTGGATGCCGAGGTTGCTTGGACGGAATCCTGATATTCCGTCTTCCAGTGGCCTTTCGGTGACGCCATCTGTAGCCCATAAAAAGGCTGCGTGCAAAAGGGCGTTGGAGCAAATACGACGGAAAGAATAGTCGCGCAAAATACATACCTCCTTTTTGCTTGCAAGCGTACGGGCCTCTCGCTTGTTGACTCGGGTTTACAAAAGGAACTGAATGGGCATTGCATCATATTTTTATCCATTTTTTCATTCTCTTTTTGTCTACGTTTTTAATAAAGAAGAAAGAGGGCGCGATAGCGTTTTTTACCTCCACGTCATTTACTCAACGTTGCATCACGCGCACGTGGAAGCTTCATGCTTGCACAGATGAGTATGTATTTATCACGCATGACAGAAAAATCGCGCGATACCTCTACTGTACAGAACACCGAATGCGCATGGTATAATTTTTCTATTTTATCGATATATTTTATTTTTATCGATTTTCTTTTCCTTTTTTGTACGAGCGAGAGGCCGTAGGGGGAATCGTTTATCTTTTCAGTGTCATCAGTTCACCGTTTCATCACGCGCACAATTAGCATATCTTAAGGTGCTTGCGAAGAACACTGAACGAATTGCATGCAAAGATAAACAACTCCTCTAAACCCTCTCCCTCCAACAAGAAAGAAAAAAAATTGATAAAAGAAGATCGATAAAATAGAAAAATATGATACGATGCACACTCAGTGTTCTGTAGAGTAGAGTTATCGCACAATTGAATTGTCATGTGCGCTAAATATATGCCCATCTGTGCACGCATGAAGCTTTTACGTGCGCGTGATGCAACGTTAAAAGAATGACGCGACAAAATTAAGCAACGCAACTGCACCCTCTTTATTATTTCGGAAAAACTGTAGACAGAGAGTGAATTATAAAAGAATAAAAAGATGATAAAATGCGCATTCGGCGCCTCATTCAAACCGGAGTCAACACGCGAAAGGCACATACAATTGCAAGCAACAAGGACGTGTGTATTTTGCACGGCTATCCTTTCCGTCGTATTCGCTCCAACGCTTTTTTGCAGGCAGCTTTTTTGAGGGCTGCAGATGGCGTCGCCGAAAGGCTGCCGCATGACGAAACATCAACAGGATTCCATCCTGGCTACCTTGGCATCCAGACTGGTGCCCACGAAGAAGCAGGAACCAAGGAAGCCTGCGCGCTCGAAAACAAACCCCATCGAAAGAGACCGGTAGCCATGACGCCGCCATCAACTACCTGCCTCCGAGTGAGGGGAAGAGCAAACCGGACTTTCACCTTTCGTGCTTGGGCCCTGACTTCGTGCAAGGGACACACCATATTATTAGAGAGTTTTAGTGCTGGGTACGCAGGCGGCTTGCGTGCGCAGGACGATGGGGCGGCGGTACTGCGCATGCGCGAAGCCCCAAACAGATGCGTCGCAAGATCGCTGGGGCGATGGGGCGATGCGTATGTGCGCCCATAAACAACGCTGCCGCCACTGGCCTCCTAGCGGAGATAAGTGGAGATAAGCCAAGCCGAGGCTGGCCAGAGCCACCACTTCGACTTGCAAGCACAAAGGCGCCAAATCTCGCACAGGATGGATCAGCCGTCTTCCGAGATTCCGGCGAAGAAGCGCAGCGCAAGGATTTACTTTACGCCGGAGGTGGACATTTTTCTTTTACGGGAGGTGCTGGCCGTGGACCCATTCGAAGACAGTTCGAGATGGGCCGCTATCGCTCACAACTTATCGGCGGTGTTGCGGAGGAATGTTCTTGCCCGGAGCCTTCGGGACCGCCTCGATTTGTTGCTCGCGCAGTTCGCCGCGCGCGACAAAGAAAATCTAAGAAGGTAAGTGTTCTGATCGCTTCCCCTCTCTAATAACCTATGTGTACTTACGTGCTACGTCATTTCCAATCTTATCTGCTGCCGCAGCACATGCGCTGCTGAAGGCCTAACTGCGCTGAGCTGTGCTCGTGTGGATCTCTATGATATGCAATATGCAAAAGCAGAATCTGGTCAGGAAGAAAGCTAGTGCCTAGGAATAGCCCTAATAAATCTAAAACGTTTCCTACTATAGGCAGCGCAACAAGTGAAAAATAATAGTCAATCGCGAAACGTGATTCTTAGGCCACCGGTCCAAATTTTGCCTGCTCTTGAACGCATTCAGTAAGGAATGACCTGTTCCTGGCAACTTTACGCGAAAAGTCGGTCAGAACGAATGCCTAAGTGTTTGAGAGTTGCTCATATGCTTCACCCTACCGTTCCAACAATATGCATGTTCGAGGAGGCTATTTACTATTGGCATCATACAGCGGCTTAGAGAATAAACATGTGGTGTGCATGCATTGAAACAATTGACAACTTTAAATGGGTTGCCCAGAGATGTCAAACAGTTGAGAGAAATGTGGTTTGTTAAACTTCCAAAGTGCACAAACTTGCCGGCAGTCAGCGTTTCTTCTGTCCTTAACATTAGCGAGTACTGTTTGTAATTGTTATGGGATATTAATATTATTGCTAATTAATCTCCCTTAGATCTGGAACAGAAGAAGAATATAATGAAAAAGAGAGGCTGCTGGCAGAGGTATACCACTTAGCACAGAACAGTGGGTACTGCTTAAAAGGTAGTGCCGTAAGGAAAGTTGCAGCTGCAGCAAAACAGCAGCTGAAGCAGGAGCAAGCAAAATTGGAGCGCCCACCTACAGAAAAGAAAATAGCTGCAGCAATCCGAGACCTAGGCGCCTCAGAATTCGAAGTAACTGGAAGGGAGTGGGTGTCTGTGGATGAGGACGTACTGTCTTCGCATGATGAAGACAACATGTGTAAGTATCTTGCTCCTTACTTAAAAATCAGTAGTTTGATTAAATGTTTTCTTAGTTTAGCAATTAAATGAATATCAAGACAACAAATAGAAATTGTTAAGTGTCATGACTTATACTGTGACATCATTAAGGTTAGTGAAGTATTAGAATGTAGCAGGCAGAACGAAAGAACATTTATTGCTCAGTATTACTGACTTTATAACGAAACAGAAAAAGTTTGCTTCCTGGTTCTTCCAAACATCCAAACTGAAAACTTGCTCACTGCCTAGCTCACATGTTTTATTTGGCCAGATGTACGTTTTCATATTTACCGTACACGCTCAGAATATTCTGAGGGCGTGCAATATGTTCACTTATTCTATATGAGCGTCTGATTTCGCTTTCTTTTTTTCACTCGAGGGTTCGTTTCCTGTGCACAGTTTTCCAAGCGAATGTGGTTGTCGAGGAATTCGCTTTTAATTATCTTAGAAAACCTGGGAAAAGTCAGGGAATTTGAAAAAAAAAATCAAAATGGTAGATACCCTGACTGCTTCTTCAAAAATATTACATAGGACCTTCAGAGTCCTTCAATACCCCTGAGTTGTTGAAGTCTGTACCAACCACTAGTAAAACCATATAAAATTGTACATTTCCTCAATTTGCTGGTATCACCAGCTTACCTTGATGTCTCTGATAAGCTAAATAAACTATGCGCTACAACATTTACTCTTTCTCAGGGTGCACAAACGTCTATGACCTGGGGGAGGCCCAAACTTCAGCTACCTGTGATGACTGCGAGGTGCTGGCATCAGTTCCACAACTACCCGCCAGCACCTCGGTGAGTACAACAGGGAAGACGGCTGCATCCAGCAGCGGGCTGGTTTAGGACCTCTCACCCAGCCCTTCACCTGGCATCCTCCATGAGCCAAGTCTACGCCCTACCCTGAACACCACCCTTGACCCCACCTCTACCCTCCATCCTAGCCCCATCCTTGATCCCACCCGTGGTTCTTCCCCTGCCTCTTCCTCTGGCCCCACTACTGGCCCTACCTCTGGCCCCACCTCTGGCTCTTCGCCAGGCCCCACACAAGGCCCCACTAGTGGCCTTTTGCCCACTATTGCAAAGGGGTATATGCGTACACCACCTGGCATATGCCTCAAAAATCGTACGTTTCAGTTTACTACTGTTTGAACATTGTAAGACGGCCTTGCCCATCCACCAGCTTCTGGCAAAGCATGACTAATTTGTGACACAAAAATCACCAATGTAAGTTTGTATTTGACAAACAAAATGCAACTAGCCAGACGTTTCAATGTGGATAAACTAATAGCTATATTCATTACTCCGACATTTTGAGTTGTTTCTTAAATATTCATTACCGCATGTACAAAGAGTGCATCTAAATGAAACATATAAATGCTCTATTTTATCTGTAACCAACCTATTACAGTGACCTGTGTGATACTGCTTCTACTAACACATTGTCAATGCGTTACTTCAGCCCATCTAGCAAAGTCGTGTCCTTTCTTTCCTTTTTTATTCTTTCCTTAGGGCATTCTCCTTTTATTACCTCGTAAACAGCGTGGAATAGAGCGGAAATGGATTATGGTATTGTGAGCATATACCTTCTTTACCTGTTCACAATCATGATCACAGGGTTTTTCTTTTCTTCATGATCCTTGCTTGTGGGGACTCATCCATATATTGTTCACCCACATCTTGAAGGCGGTGGAGGCGAAAATGTTGTATGCCCGTGTGCGCAGATTTGGGTGCACGTTAAAGAACCCCAGGTGGTCAAAATTTCTGGAGCCCTGCACTACGGCATATCTCATAACCACATGATGGCTTTGAGACCCCACACATCAATCAATCACATCTTCAAGGCATATTAAAGGCCTGACATCTCCTTTGTCACAATGTGCATACTCAAACTGTCAGCATACTCAATTAAGGTATGCATAAAAGCATCAGATTATGTGTGAGAAACTGAACGATGGCAAAGTGAAGCGTCTAGGCTTTTTCCTGACATTGGACAATATTTTAGTATTAAACTATGGAAGGCAGTTTCAGAATGTAAATCTACTAAAATTGTGAAAAAAAAACTTGATTTTCACTATAATTCACGGCCTTCACATTTTCACCAGGGCCTAATCACTCATCCCAGTCCCTTTGACTTTGCGCAAGGATTAAAACATGATGATTCTACTTCTCATGTTAATTTAGAGCCTTTCTGGGTGCTAAATTAGAGGTGCTTAAAAGCTCCTCGGCTGTCTTTGGTCTGGGAACTTCTACCTCTGTATATTGACAGCTTAGATTGCCTCTACATGCATGTGATCCCAACTTCCTGGTAAAGTCTAGAAACGAAGAGGTGTTACTTCTGTTACAACCTTTAAGCAGTCTACACTTGCTCTAACCTATTTTACTAGCCAGTGCAAGCATTATGTATCTTGCAGGCAGGTCAAGCATGTTGACAACATGCTTCTTGACAACAAGCATGTTGACAACATGACAACATGTGGTCAAAACATTCAGTGGATAAAAAAAACCGATTTCGTGCAGCTTGCATATACCTACCTAGATAGCGTATGAAAGCAACAGTGAGAATGAGTGTAGCGAGAGAGCATGCATGTTCTATTTCTCATGGAAACATCCCATAATGCTTAACATTTTGCAATTACAGGGAAAAGGCGTGAGGATCCCCACTTGCAGTTTTTCGAAAAAAGGCTGCAACATGAGAAAGGGGCCCGGAGCAGGGACAGAGAAATGGAAAAGGAGCAGTTGGCCCTAGATAGGGAACGCCTTGCAGTCGAGGACCGCCGCATCACTTTAGAACGAGACAGGCTCACCTTGGACAGAGAGGTATTTCTCCAAAAAAAGAGGGAGTGGGAAGAAACCCAAGAGGAGAGAAAGGAAGAGCGGCTTGCCAGGCGAAGAGAAAGAGAACAAGAAAGAGAACTCTATCTCCGACAGCAGGGTGCCCTGATTGACTTGGTAAAGTCTGTCGTTAAGAACATCCAAAATTAATTATTCAGTTGCCTTGTAAAGCCTAAGCCAATATTTCTATATATATATATATATATATATATATATGAACAAATGCTTAGTAAGTCTTATGCATTGTAATAGACACGATTGTATCAGGAAAAATTGTACGAAAAAAAAATTACGGACCCTAAAACTTTTCCTTTAGAAGTTGACCGCGATTGCAATGTCCTGTTCCCCTAGTGCGTACTTCAATAGCCAGCGGTTAATGTAAGTGACCAATTAAGGACCATGCAGGATAAAAGAAAAAGTGATGAGTTGTTTTAACAGCATATGATAATTTTGATGCACACAAAAAAAGAGAGAATAGATTGAACTTTTTGAATGAATTAGACTTATTCATATTGCATTATTTTTTGGTAGGTTAAATAGTGCAGTGTAGTACTGAAAATCTAAATTTAGGCTTGGTTACTCAGCCTATTACTCAGCGAGACCGGCATTCCTTTTGCTATCCTTCGTCATTCTTTGGAGAAGCGTGGTATCCGCTGCATACTTGCAAAAATTTTTGTTCAAATTTTTTATGCAGCGGCTGAAGACGAAAAATTATGCCCGACCAAAGTGGGTAGGCGCCACAGTTGATAAGAGATCAAAATTTTGTGTGGGTTGGAACATTGGACGTCCCACTTGTTAAGCAATTTGCGTTATGTCACAGTTTATTTTATTGCTGTTTGAAATTCCTTTCTTACTCATACTATTGTGATTCCTTTCCTGACATCAAGCCTGCCTTTGTGATCTCATAGCAGCTTTCGCTGTAATAAGTTTCTACCCTTCGAAGCTGCACTGATGTCTCGCATCACACTCTCTTTTCCTGCTGTGGTACACTCCAAGTATATGCCGTACTAATTTGGTGAAGCATATGCAAGTTTTGTACTAGGCAGAAGTAGGGACAAGATAGCACAAAAAATAACAGCAAAAGCGTACCATATAGGGAACGGGAGGATGTGTATCTGACACATTGGTGTAGCTTTAAAAGGCAGAAAGTGATTTTCTTTATTTATTTGCAGAGTACCTACATCACCATATAGGCATTACGTAGGGGGGGGGGAACAAAAAGCAGTCAGTACAAAGGAATTCGTAGCAAAATACATAATATACATAAAAAATAAAAATAAAAAAAGAACTACCGCCACATTTATCAGAACATAATAATGCATCACAAAGTACATTTTCATACACACAGAACATACATAATGCAAGAAGAATTTCACAGCATAGAAAAAAAAATCATTATTTGTTATATCAACCAAGTCGTCACTTAAGCTGTTCCACTCTCTCATTGTTTTTGGAATGAGTGGAAAAAGTATTGGATCTGCATTTGAAGGTAGATATCTTTTTGCTATTGTCACAGCGAGTGGATTTGTAGGGGGGTTGAACAAGGTATCAATGGTGATTGATTCCTGTGATGACTGCTATATGCTTGTAAATGTATTTTCCTTTATTGTACATTCTTGTTCATGTAATTATGCTTTTATCAGTATAATGCACTTCATTGTTAAATCAATGTATTCTTGTTTACGTGCAATCTTGTTTTTTTGCACAATGATTCACTATGGTCCACATTAGTGTACACTCGTGATCTTCTTGTATATGTATTTGTTTTCATGATGCTAGTTTCCCGTATAGCTAGTTCTTGTCTTGCACAAAAATTTTCTAGGAACACTATTGTGGTTGCTGTTGTGTTTGTACTAGCAAAAGCAGTGCCATGACCCAGGCAGTATTGCACATTGTAATTAGGAGCCTACATATCAAATGGAGAAATAAATATTTCACTGAACTGCATCAAATGTGAAAACCCTCATACTCAACCTTTTGGTTCTACTTGTTCCTCTGGCAAATGTCATCATTAACTTAAAGTAGGCTATCTCAGTAGACTTAATATTGCTAGTTTTGCTCCTTCACTACACTCCTTTTTAATTTCTCGCTTGAGGATGACATTACAGTCATTTGCACAAAAAGCGCAAAGTAACAGCTTTAGAGGGCTCCTTGCAACTAGGTCTGCTCACACATTCGTTGCATTCAACACTTCGATCTTGCACATGTGGGGGTAGATTAGGGGCAAATGCAATGTTGCAGTTGCTTTTGGGATGTTACTAAATACCAATTTTCAATTTTAACAGACTTAAAGGCTTTTCTGTTTTGTGAATAGCCTAATTTAAAAGAATTAAAATGCAATTGCTTCGTTAGTGATGGAAGTGACCTTACTTTTTGGAGCATAATTTGAAGCAGCCATAAAAGTATTCGGAGCAGGAAAACATGCTAGTTTACATGACAATAGGTATAACGCGAGAACAGAACGACGACAAAGAGACATGAAAGAGACCTTTTTTGTCCTGTTCTTGCGCTGTACCTATCGTCATGTCATACCAACTAGCCCAAACGCCCACACTGCTAGTTTACAGCAGCTACCAGTGTCTTAGGAGCAGCTATCAAATTTGCCATGCATTAATTGGAGTTCAGAGCATTGTCAAAAAATCTTGGAAATATTTATTATTATGAAATGTATTTACCAGACAACAATCAAAGTACATTTTATGGTGCAAACAATGGCAGTTTGTCAAAAATGTGCTGTGAAATGAGCCACAATTTGAAATACTAGTATTTGGAGTAGAAATATTTGATTAAATAAGCTGCCAATTCCTCGAATCCGTATAACAGTGTATAGAAAAGAAATAGTGGCATGCATGAGCACACACTACTGAGAAAATCCCCCCACCAGTCTCGCTTCTGGCCACTGTATGCTGACTGTGGCACACACGAAAAGTGCTGCTAGCTACAGCACAACAAAAAAGCTAAACAGTCTTCCACAATGAAGCAGTGATGGCAGTGCACGGTTGCCTATTTGAACGAATTTCAGAGGCACTAGTACTACCTAGTGTTGGTGCACATTAAAAAGCCTTTGCGGTCAAAGTTTCTACAGTGGTGTATGGTGGTTTTGGGACGTTAAACTCTACATATCAATCATAATTACACGCTTAGTCGCACCTCAAGTATTCCTGTAGGTCAGGTGCTCGAAGGCCAAAGAACATTCCTGTCTGACTTCCGTGCAGACACGTGTGGCAATTCGCGAGTATAGTGCCAACACGATACATTTGGCCAACGTTTTTTAGCAGGAGTTTTTGGTTCTTTTTGAAATATAAAAAAGCGAACTCTGCCACAGTCTTTCCAAATCCCCACTCGACCGCCTGGCGAACAGTGCTCATATGCCTATTGAAAAGGGCTTGCGCTCGTGTGAGGGTGGCTCCAGCATAAGGCCTCATGAGAAGAGGGCGCAGTGGGTATGCAGGGTCACCATATATCCCATATGAGTAGCTCTGGGATAACTTTTCCAGCTTCTGGTACAGTCCGCTTAGGCGTAAGATGCCTGCGAAAAAGGGAGAAAAAGAAGTTTCTTGAAATGCATTTCTTTTTTGACATGCCATTTTCAGTGTCATGTTGGAGTGATCTGTTGCAAAACATTCATTTTAGATTATCCTATGCGGTGCAGGAGGCTTCCTTCCATACATACATACACACATGCACAAACACAGAAAAAAAGGTCTGTTTGGGCCTTGGAGATAGCCAGGCTTCAGACACTAACAAAACTTTAGGCTACTTTATGCGGATTGTACTTGACAGTTCCATTATGGAAGTCTAAACAAATAAAGCACATGATTACCAAAATGTGCTTGTGACTTATAGCCTAAAAGCAGGGCTGTACGTTACCTATCTCGTTCGGCATGTAATCGAACAAGTACTTGTTGCCGCGGAACACTTAGCAGAAATTAAGGTACAGGAAGGTATAGCGCTAACTTTGTGTCAATAGTTTTAATAGCACATGTGAAAGGAATGCCTTTGCATTATCACGCAGAGATTAGGCACTGCCAGGTACAAGCAGCTATAGACTATAGGTCTAGTCACGATAGCCATTAAAGGTGGCCCAGGCATTTCATCCGAAAAGTGTCCACGAGATGAATACTGGCTGACAGCAAGCCAAAGTAGTGGAACCATCCGTAATGCTTCAATGTGTTGGCTTATATTCGGAAAGGCTTTCAGCAAAGTATCATTGGGAAAAACTTATCGGGCATCAAACATGTGGTTAGGGTATCACGACTCAATGTCACAGGTTTCAATTGGAAATTTAGCTTTTAGGACATTTTAGTTACACTTGTTAATCACTAAACACCTTTCAATTGACCTCAACACTCGCGTCACTTAGCACTGGAAGAAAAAAAATGGAAACATGAGAATGGACTTAGCACTTGCATAACTCCTCTTCAGGTATGTTGATTTTTGTCGATTTGCACTATGTGATAATAGTGTATGGTTAATAAAAAGTACGAACCAACTAGCCTAAGAAACACAACACTTGCAAGCTACCTTACTCAACATCACGGTACTGCGCTTGCAACAGTTTTGTGCTGACTCAATGAACCATTTTTATGCGCTCATTATGCTAACACAGTGATCGGCAGGATTCACTGTGACACTCGTATTAGTAACTATAAGCAAACAGTATAATGAATGAAGGCACACTGACCGGCATCATGCTTGTGCCCTGCATATGGCCCATCAAGCTGGCACACAATTCCGTTTGCACACATGACCGACTGATACTTTACAGAATGCTGCCTTTTGTGGCCTGAAAAGTATATCCGCTGGTTGACTGTAGGGCGGCAAATGGGCCTTGCCGTGCCGTCCACGAAGCCCCCAGCAGTTGCGCAGGGGTGCACCTCTGTTGTACACAGCCTGCGAAGACAAGGAAAACATACCTGAAAATCTTGCATATGACCAAAGCACTAAAATCGCGCAGCATTGTAAAAAAAATGAACAGCTTGACAACCTACATAAAGATCAAGAACTATAGAGCATGGCTAGAACGTGCGTGCACTAAAATTACACAATATGAATATTACGTGCTTACTTCGGAGTACTCCTCCAGATCATTCAAGCTCAGCCAGCTGTGGTTGTTGACATCCGCAAGCAGGTGCCCGAAGGTGCTATCGATGTGGCCGAATAATTGGCTGACTATATTAGATAGCGCCGACGAGTGACGGCCAAAAAGGGGCTCCAAGTCCCACCATCTATTGGGGTACGCGAGCCTGCGCAACCCCATCAAAAGCGCTTCTTGTCCGGACACGGTGACGCCTTGGCTGCTCCGAATTATTGGAATCTTCAGGGCCTCGGTCAGAACTTGCAGGTCTTCCTTGTAGAAGCGGAATTGCCTCCGGAAGGCCTGCTCGTCGATTTTGTTTATGTCTATATGGCCACCGGCTGATTTCCAAACCCTTTGTCGAGGCGCGCGGTAGCCGAGGAACAAATCTTCTATCTCTGTCCAAGAAAGATTGAGGTAGAGCAGCTGGTCGCAGAGCACGCTGCAACGTCGACGACGCAACGGTGGCATAAGTCTCAGAAGAACAGACGACGCCGATGACAAAGTCCTATTCGCGTACGTTGCCTCGTTTTTTACACGTTGTTCTGTTGTCGCGCTTGTCGGGCTACGACCAGCCGTCTGGATTGCTTGGCATCGGCGGCACCGGCTTAAGTCGCAACTGCGGCACATACGAACAAAAAGTTTCATTAGTGTTGAAAGCTGTCACAATAATAAAAAAATGATTTCTGGATAGTAATTCACATCATTTCACTATGTACGTTAAATTTAACAGTTTAAATCGTAAAAATAATATAAAATATACTTACGTGACCGAACGTTATGGCGCTGCGAGCGCATGTGACTTTCGTGCGGCTCGCGTTTGCGTGCGTGCCACCGTGGTGCCAACTAAAAGGAATTCCGGTTGGGTTTGCGTTGGGCACGCAAAGCCGCACGCTCCCAAGCCCGCAAGGCCCCAAGAGAATGCGTACCCAGCACTAAAACTCCCTATTTTCTTTCTCAACGCCTGTGGCTGCCCAGCAAAAGGCACCCCCCCCCCAATTTTTCGCGTGCCTTACATTATCGCGTGCACCGGCCCCTGCAGTGTACCCAATGTCGCCGTATCGGGCAACCAACCGTGCCTGCGCTGCTACGTCAAACACGCCAGGGACCGTGTGCAGCATGACATCCACGCTGCCAAAATTGTAGCGGAAAACAATCCACAACCGATCTGCGCTTCACTTCTTGGCAGCTCCAGAGCATAGCTGTGTTCTTCATGGTCTTATCTGACAGCACCGTGAGTTGCCGCCAAGCCTTGTAGTCGTGCAAAAATCATCATGGACCGCTCTTTCCGGAATGACTTCGTCGGTACCAGCAGCGTTGCCCCGGAAGCCATCCTGCTATCTACATCGAGTGCGCCCGTCGTGTCCACGAAAACGACGACGGCTTCATCCTCGTCTCAACTGGCTGTCGTCGTCGTCAGAACGCGCTCGACGACGACGCAGACACCACGTGCTTCATCGCATCTGCTGGCTTCTGCCGCCATCTCCAAAAGTTCGACGACCACGCCACCCACACCCTCGACGCCACCGACCTGCGCCGGCCTCTGGATGAACACAAAAACTGGCGCACTCCTTGCTGCATTACGCGAGATATGATACCGATGTTCCTCTTCGACTCTCCTCAGCGACGGTTTTGTGCGGTGGCCCTTGTCTTCGCGAGAGCCTTATGAAGGGAGCAACCAGCAGGGTAAACCAGACCTAATTGTTAGTTTGAAAGGCGCAACTTTTCCTAATTCCCTCGTTAGCTCGTGCGCATCACTTGTACCTTGACTTTCTCGGTCTGCTGCATGTTTCGTTGGTTCGGAAGCTGCCGGGCAAGTAGGGTCGAACGAGTCGCATTGCCAATTTTTTCGCCCTGTCTTCTCTTGCCATCTGACACCGATGCATTCTATTACCATTGCCCCATCCATGTGTTCGCCTGTGAAGGCGTCATCTCAAAGATAACTGAAGTGATTTTGGAATTCAATGAAGCTTCGTGTTAAGGAAGGACTGACAGTATTTTTCAGGTTGTCCTAATTGTTTTCACTGCTCTAGCAGCAGGAGCTTTAGAAGCTAGGCAAAATAACAGTTGCCTTGCTCTGCCCTCGCGAGCACGCTGAAAGCGTGGGCGTTGACACTTACGTCACCTTAGTATTTCTTGGCCCGGGGCAACTGTACTTTCTTACTTTCAACCACGGCCTCTGTGTTAACCTATAATGTGTGGTTCCTGTAACTAATTGAAGAGGCCACACTTAAGCAGTGCCGCTGTTACAGACGACGCACCATTCTGAGCGTGACGTCACCGTGCTCACTCGACGTCTCAAAAGTGCTATTGGCGCTAATGTTTGTGAACTCTGACGTCCTTTCTCTAATTCAACAAGGATGAATCGGTCCGTAGACGCTCCTAAGTCAATTTTTGTAAATTGTTTCAGCTTCCCTTTAAGCATAAACATTTACCGGTGACACTCTCCCGTTACATAACCATTTAGAAAGTGAACACACATCCAATTTCGATTTCCTATAGACTGTACCATCTGGCGAAAAAGACTAGACTGGAAATCAGCGCCTCCTTCTTTTCTAGAGCGTGCCGACTGCACCGAGTGTCCTACTGGCTGGTGCTTGAATGAGTGGCGTTTTCTAACAAAAAAGCATATGTTAAGTAGAACAACAGGTATTTTTTTCTGATTTATGTCTATGTCAACCAGCGAGAGGTCAAAGATGAGCCACTGTGCTTCTTTGCTTGTTCTAAAAATTACAGAAAAATAAAGATAACTGTCCAAGGGGGGGGGGGTCCGAATAATATGCGGCACACATAACGAAACCTGCAGCTTTTGCTGTTGTTTCATGCTGTGCGTAGTTTGTGTTGCGTAGCAAGTTTAATATCGACGTGTGCCAACATATACCTTGATTGTGCAGTCGTCCACTCGGGAAAATGATAAGCATACATGGTTCTATTTATGACCAAACGTGATCGGTGAGTTAAAGCCTAGTCCGTCGCGAAAAATTTTACCACCACTCGTGCAGCCGCCTTTGTTTTCGCTTCGTTTTCTTATTACGTTTTAATATAATGGGTTTCGTGAAACATTAGTCTTGTAGCTCAGCTCAACATGGTTATCAGTGCAGATGATGTTACTGTATCAACGAGGACGAGAAACCACTCACTTCGCAGTCGCGTAACTGGCTTGACGCGTTTAAATTGTTTTGCTCTGAGGACTAGTGTAGCCCGAACACTCGCCAAAGTTTTCTTGAAAATAACATGGCAGAATTCTCTTCGCGAGTGTACTAATATATTGCGATGGCGGGATGCATCGTACAACCTTTGCGATATAGAAGCGGAATCGCGAAACAAAAAAATTTAGTTGGTCACTTCGTGTTTGAAATAATTACCAAAGGAAGAGAATTTTTTGCGTCGTCAGGAACCGGGTATGACAAGTTTTGTGTTAAAATACACCATAGGTAATAGCTTCTTAGAGCGAAACATAATTAGAGCACTTTATGGCGGTTTTGTGTTGCTTCTCTATGTCCTAATTGAGCTAGTTACATTTGGAAACGATGAGGAAGATTTCACATAGGCAGTATAAGTTGGAGACGAACAACACGATGAAATGAAAAATATATCACTCTTCAGCCAATCAAAGGCTCGAGTCCGCTGAGTGCCTCATCGGCAAAGTAATCAAGAACCAAGGTTTATGTATACTAGTAGCGTAACTTCCATGCAAACTCATGGATCGAGTAGTCGGCGACTCGTTGCAACCTTCGTCATCTACGTGAAAAAGGGTAAACTAACAGCAAACTAAAATTAAAATATGACGTCGCCACCAGAAGCTGAAGCGACGTAGTGCATTTGCCTTGATTGGTGCGAAATATGAATGTTTTTACTTGCAGACTATTACATGTTGTTAAGGCGCATTTTTAATAAGGCTTGCTAATTCAATGCATGAGAATAATGAAAACAAATGAAACATTGAGCTTGAGGAACCAAAACTGTTCAATTAGCCAAATGACCTACAATACAATACAATGCAATGTGCACAAAAAATATTGCAGAGGCAGTTGCGAGTCAAGTGTTCACGAGCACAACACTTCGAGAAGCTCACGTTGCTCAACAGTAAAACTTCTCTGCAGCGACACAGCAGCTTTGAAAGTAAAGCTTTGCCAGCCGTACAGTACCGCGTCTTGTTGCTTAGCGTGTCGAGTTCACCGTCACCAAAGGCGAGGTTTCACCGGCCGTGCGCAATCAAAAGCAGTCACAAGAGCAGCTATCTACACATTCTAAGAGCCAGAGCAGTTCTGCAAGTTAGTACATACTAATCGCACGTAACAAAGTGGAAAACGACTGAGGGTAGGCACGAATACATCACGTATGCAATAGCAATGTCTCGTTGATCGGTCAATGCGCTGAACCAAAGGAGACGACGCTGATCTAAATGTAAGCTCTGAGAGTGAATTGCCTATACGCCAGCCCCTCCCCATTTATGGCACTCGAGGGAAATTGGAAAAAGTTGAGACAATCAACAAATTAGCCAGGTATTAGATACATCGTAAAGTAACCGTAAATTAACTTTGATTATATGTACAAATACGACCATTTGAAGAAACAATTATAATGAGCTTTTACTTTTGGTTGTTTGGCTCCTCCTCACCTTTTCATGTTTTGTTCGTCGGTGGACGTTGATGCCTGTAGCCATAGGTTTGCGAAATTTTTGTTCGAAATTTCTCGACCTTTGTAATTTGATCGTGCATGCACTATCTTAGATATCTCGGCGCTGCAGTATAACCAATCGCCACGGCTTTCAAAAGAAAGAGCATTGTGCTGGCATGTAAACTTCCGCGCCGCTTTTTGAGTACCAGCACCACCAGGCTCAATTTTATCCATGCCGGTGGGCAATATACCAGTGACTAACACAGGTTTATGGGAGGTCGAACCGAAGATACCCATTAGTTTGTGAGCAACTTACCAATACCGTGATCGCGAAAAAGCCACAACTGTTTGCTCACGCACGGCCGCAAGTAAGATGGTATTGCTGCAACAGCACAAATAATCTCCGCTGAAAAAGCGAACCTAACTATTACAGTTCGAAAAAATTATTTTAAGTTTAAAGGGTGCCAGCACTTGCTTTGCCTGTTCGAATGGGTCTCAACATAGTTAGGTTTTTTGCAACAAAGAGATTGCCGATAACATACCACACCAGTCACTCGCGAACGTTTCCGTCTTCGTATATTATTGTATTTGGTCCTGATCAGATGCAAACCTTTCAGGACGTCTCTCAGACGCAGTATTCAAGACAAAAGTCAGCATGCCAGAACGAACACAAAAGACGACTGCAACCGTACAATTTCTTTTCATGGAAACACGGAGCAACGCATGTTCGAGTGGGTTGCCAGACACGGGATGGCGCTGCCCGCTAGGCAATGTGGCGTCGACCTGGATACAGATGTATATGCGTACTTGGGCGCGTTGTAAAACAAGGAACTAAATAAACCAATTCTCTTGTCCAAAGTTAAATCCTTCCGTTCTTCTCCTTCTCTTCTTTCTCTGTAAAAAAAAGATGTTTCATTCAGCACTCGGTGCTTCTTGGTGGTCTTCCTCCCAAAGTACAGACAAAGCCTAATGCTACTTAGCTTCGCCATCCGGACGAGTACCGGCGCTTTCAGCTTGGTATGGCTAAAATCAGGAGCAATCATATAACAAGAACGTGTTTACCCGACTACGTGATTATTAGATCCATTGCGCCAGGTTAAGACTGATGGTTTGTGCAGTGTGTTAAATTCTCTTGGCGAAAAATGGCATAGGTGCGTGACATCGTCTGTTATGCTCTGCCAGAAAACGTAAACTGTTCGCTGGGGTGCACAAGCACCAATGCGGCAACGCCTACGTGTGTGCGCTTGCAGGCTGCCGCCACCGGCCGTGCGCGTAAGACACTTTCCGCAACCTACAAACATTTTTATTCGTAGGCTTTCATAACTGAGTGCACACGATTGACCGTTATAAAGCAGGTGGTACCTAAAGGCCCAACAATGGTATTGTAACCCGCTAGGGTGGTCAAGTGGCATGGCCTGCTGAGGCAAACGGCGCGTGGTCGAATCGCGACCACTTATTAGATAGAGGCCAGAATGGTTCAGACCAATGTTCCTAATTTAGAACTAGGCACACGTTAATTACCCCCAAAATGTCAAAATTTCCGAAGCCCTTCTCTACGGCATCTAATATATTCATATGGTTGTCGGACCCAAAATTTAATATTCCTAATGCCATTCTACTTACCGTCAGGTAAATCTCTCGAGCATTGACATAGCGGATTGAACTTCAAATACGGCCAAATTCATGCACGAGTGCGCATGCATAGAGTTTCGATTCACAACACGCATTTTCTTTCTTTCATTTCTCTACGCAAATGTTCACATGATGAAACGAGTAACGAATGATGCGGAAAGGGTAAATTAGCGTTCTTTTTCTTCTCTCTCTTTTTTCACTAAGACAAAGAAAAATAATAAATAGAGTGAGAGTATAAAGAAAGGAAAATATGATAGCGTGCGCGCTCGGTGCCACAATTGAAGCCGTGTCCACACGCATCAACTTTCGGTTTTCCATACGTTCATGTGCGCGTGACAAAATGTAGAACCAAGGATGTCGCAAGAGTAAACGACGCCCTTCTTCTATTTCATCTCCTAAAACAAAAGGCTTAATGAGTAAAAAGATGATGTCATCAGCAATTACGAGGTGGTCACGCCTTTAGTACTGACTGAGCGCTTTAGTTGGGTGATTGGACAAGAAACGGCGTATTCTGCATACTATTGGCGATAATAAACGAGCAGCCGTTCTACACAACTAATATACTCGACTATGTGACTGATTATCCATCTCGCGGTTTACAATCGAAAGCTTTTGCAGCGTTGTAAATTCTGTTTGCTGCAAACTACGTTGCTACATCACTACCGTTCGTTCTTCTCCTACAGAAAACGTACTGCGTTTCTTCGTTTAGGCGCACAAGAACGAATGATCATAACATTTACGTATGAATGCCGAGACGCTAATGGGCTGGCGCCCACTGTCGACCGCGTAAGTAACTTTCTTCAACGGATCAAACATCTGTTGCGTGATATTTTATAACAAAGCGGCACACTTGTAACCGATGTATATCAGGAATAAATCGATTTCCCCTAAATGCTGTTATAACCCGCCACAATGGCCTCGTGTTCAAGGAACTCGGCTGCTGTACCACAAGTGGCGAGGTTGAATTCAAACGACAATTTCGAAGGAGATGAAAATGCTTAAGTCCCGTTTGCTTAAATAAGGCGCACTATATTTACCCCAAAAATTTGAAATTTCAGAAGTCCTCCTTTACGGCATCTCTTGTTATTTTATGAACGTTAAACGTCAACAATGATTATCCTCTATGCTATTCTACCAACCGGAACTAAAATCTGTTGAGCAGAGACATAAAAATATCGAACTGTCATGCGTGACACTTTTGCAGACGCGTGCGCGCGTATCAAGCTTTGATTCACTGCACGCTTGGTACTTTTTTGCCTGTTGTTACGGCTGGGCTGGACGCCATACCCTAATCAACGGTTGCGTGACGTGGTGCCGAGCGGAGGGGCTGTCTACCGGAAGCCCAAGGATGTCACGGACATTAGGCCGAGGCAGAGAGAGGCATTCGGAAAACTTTACAGACTCTTTTGAACATCATGGAAGGCTGAAATGAATATTTCCGAATAATTCGTCGACGAGTTACCACTTGGTCGCTCGTGAGAGATCCGTCTTTATCTACAGTGCGAATGCCTTTAGAATACAGAAGCCTAATCCGACCATGAATGTCAGCATTTTTACGCCCAAATGACAGAGTCGCATTTGGTGCCCACTTTACCCGCTGCTCTTTTTTACAGAGCCGTTTTGCAGGTTGAGAGTGTGTTGAACCTCGTTACCTTGCACGAACCAGGCGGGTGAACCGACATTGACGAGTGGTTGATCAGTATAATGCAGGCGAGTAATTGAAAATATGTGTCTCGCAAACACACTTGGCTCAATACATTCGCTCTCACCATTTCTGCCGCTCACACAATAAACGTGCTGCACGTTCAGCCGACAAGATCAACCCACCACATAGGCCCACGAGGAAGGGGACCAGTTTTCGTGAAAAAAAAAACTAGGCCAGTCTAGGAATATTTTTTTTCTTTGTAACAATGGCCATACGCTTTAAGTCAGGTGCCGGATAACGAACTACACATAGGCGACTTTCTTCTGCGTACTGACTAAAATCCTGTCTACAGGGAGCCCAGCAATGAAAAGTAGCCGTGACATCCGCGCAGCACGAAAGTTACGCATACAGACGGTAAGAGCAGGCACAAGAAATAAAAAAGAGGGAGAGCCGCCATTTCCGTAGCGCCAGCCTGGCGTCAGGAGCCGGCATCAACTTACACAGAACCGTTCAGCCACAACCTTTCATCCACAAGCGTTCAGCCACACCGGTGCCGGGTGCCCACGCCAGCTGGGCACCCGGCACCGGTGTGACGTTCATCGTCGCCTGCATGCCGTGGCATTTGTGCGTCACTATTTCGTCCCGCTGTCTTGTGATGGTCGTTTTTCTAAAAGATGGTATGAGACGGAAACTTTTTCCAGTGCTGTATGACACACTTTATTCAAGATATCATACATCTCTCTTCATTTGGGCATAAACAGGGATTTGCAGTGTCATTGTTACTCTTTTACTTCAATAAAAGATTACAAAGAACTTTCCGTTCATGATTGTCGAGGTATAAAACAGCGTCATGCACCAAATAAAAGAGTACTAGTGCATGCGTGACAGCTTTCTGAAACACTGGCCCTTGTATGTTCATGCTCATATTTTACCAAAGAAGTTGAACTGATGATTTTAGGAAAGCATAGTTATAAAGAAACAAACCGAAGGCCGTGAGACAGAAAAAGATCAAAATTGAAAATCCATTGGTCGATCTTTGATTAGTGGTGTCGTATTTTGATGATGAACATCAAGTACAGAAGTCAGGTGCAGAAGTCAGCAAGAGAGCTACGCTGCGGTGGTCTAGTGGCTAAGGTACTCGGCTGTTGACCCAGTTGCGGGTTCGAATGCCGGCTGCTGCGGCTGCATTTCTGATGAAGGCGAAAATGTTGTAGGCCCGTGTGCTCAGATTTGGGGTCACGGTAACGAACCCAAAGTGGTCGAAATTTCCGGAGCCCTTCGCTACTCCGTCTCTAGTAATCATATGGTGGTTTTTGGACGTTAAACCCCACATATCAATCAATCAATTGAAGTCGGTAGGAAAGCGTATGTAACCGACACTTGCTCATTCTTTTGAATATTATGTAGAGTTCTCATATTCTAGCATGAATTTTTAACAGTGAATCATGACCAAGAAAACCAGTGTACCTGTGGAGGCAATGTACCAGCTATAAAAAACCCCATTTTCTAAAGAGCAACTGCTAGCAGTAAGAATAAATATTTTGAGGTTCGGTCTGCACCGTTTCTTGACCCCAACTGCATGCCAACGTTCGCAAAGGAGATGTGCAGAGGCATTATTTATTTGGAGGGAGACTGACCTGTCCGTCGCTAATTTGTGTACGTCATACTTAACCATGGTGCACGTTTCGGCATTCACTTGAACAACAACAATGTGATGTTGATTAAAGGTAAGAGTAGGCACTCCCCGTAAATAAGATCAGTTGAAGACTCAAAATAAGTAAAAAGCACTCTATATAGCGAAATAATGCACATAAATTCTAATTGCAGAATAATTAGTGATTGTTGAAATGCTAAAATGTGCTGCTGCTCCAGCTTGCAGGTCACGGAAGTTCGCGCGTATGAAAAGCATATGTTAGAGTAGACACGCTAAAATACCCATGCAACGTTTACGTGCAAAAGCGAATGGTCTTCAAACAGCTGAGAATAGGCTACTGTCACTGACACTCGTGTACCTCCCGACACAAATCAACCAAATTTCGCACAGCACATACATGTGCGAGAAACCTACGCAGGTTTCGACAGCCCAACATAGCCTCGTCCGCGAATTTCGTTGAGCGTAACAACCGCAGTTCACGGGGAAGCACTAAAGCGACTTAAAACACACGCTAATTGTTCTTGCGGAACGGCGCACCATAAACCGAAGTCAGAGCCAAAATGCTCACCGTGGTTGTATCGAATTCATGAAGCCCTAAAAGTCATTCGCTGATCGAATGCACGCACATGGCACAAAAACAGTTCAAGGTTCTGAAGACACTTTGCCAAAACCCGCTTGGTATAAATATATACCCCGCAAAAAGACTCGGCCCCATGTGGGGGCGTGGTTGTGCAATGGGTAAGACATCTGCTTCACGTGCATGTGGTCCTGAGTTCCATTTCAGGGCTGGGCTATCATGTTAATCTTGCATATGTAGGTAGTTGTGATACTAATAATTTTCTAATTAACTGTTGTCGTAATATCCACCGCATTCTTGTCGTGAAACTGCTCTGAAAAGTGCAAGACAGTACTTTTTTTCCGCCACCGCTTCAGGGCCGGACTGCCTACGGAAAGTCATGCCTAACCGCAGGCCGTATCTTGCCAGGAAAAATTTGACAAAAAATTCTGGCTGATCTTTGTCGCGGCTATTCTGATGACCACTTCAAATCGGGCCGTTTTCTCTGCAACACGGCTAAGGAGCCGCCTGAAAGTGGAAATATTTTGACTCGATTTCTTGCCTGCGGGCGTGTAGTCTAGCCAGGATTTGACTTAGAACGTATACATCAAGGTGCGCGCGATAAAACGATGAACGGATGGCGTGGAAAATATAAACTGCCCCTATGCCCTCCCCTTCCTACAAATAGGAACAGAAAATCGATAAAAAAGATCGATAATATAGCAAATTGATACAATGCGCACTCGGTGTTTTGTAGAGTAGAGGTATCGCACAATAGGTGACCAGTAAAAGCGCGAGGGATTGTGAGATCTACCATCTCCTACCGGCTTCCTGTTCGAGAAAAGTACACGATAGCGAACCGCTTCGCCGCAAGCCTCAGATCATTCGGGATTCACGCATGCGGCCGCCCGTTTATATTTGTCTTGATAAACCATGGTCCGTTGTTCAGCCGTTGGCTGCTCCTACTCGAGCGTGAAAGGCAAACGCAGGTATGATTCCCATGGAACGGAGGAAAAAATAAGGTGGGCCATGGCTGTGAAGCGAGCCACAGCGAAAGGTAGCTTTTGAGTACGGAACGTTAAAGCCAGAGTGTGCGAAAACCATTTTATCACAGGTACGTGTGTATTCCACGATAAAAAACTTAACGCATGAATTTGCTGCGAATATTATATTGAGAAATAAATTATAGCTCAGGCGCGCCTAGCAAAAATATTATAGGAACGCGCGGGCGAAATCTACCTGCCATATGCGATGAGCGCTGGCAATCGCACTCATATACATGACAAAAAACGTGAAAGCTTCACTCAAGAGTGAGTTTACACGAAGCCCCCGCAGGGACGCCTGCGCAAGCAGGCGTTTGGTGTGTAGCGACACCACGAACCCGAGCTAACGGGGAAGGGGGGTTTCGGCTCCCTCCCACGCCTAACCGGGCATGGCTTTGCGGTGTCCGGGGAAAAGGGGATCCTGGGGGTTGACCTGACGCTGGGTGATTGGACCTTTAAGGCCCCCCGGCAGAGGCAACACACCTCTTTGGCCCCGGCTTCACGTGGACGGCACCCTGGGCTGACCCACTTAGGGGAAATTGGTAGTCGCTTTTTCCTCTTTCTCTCTCTCTCTACATCTTCGTCTTTTCTCCTCTTTAAATCTATCCTGTCCTCTTCTCTTTTCCGTTTACTTTATTGTTTCCTGGCGGCAAGGGTTAACCTCGTGTAGGTATCCAACCTTGGGTATGCTATATCCGATTATAGTGACAGCGTACAGCTGGCGTTGTGCAGACTTAGTTCAAGTCTTGCCGCGTCCCCTTGTTGCGCTCCCTGGCGGGTGGTTGGCGCTGTCGCCGAACGCACGCGCTACTCCCATGGCTAAACGAACTACTTTACTCCTTGATCGCCTTCAGAAAAGAGGGCGCACCGAAGCACCCTTCCACTTTTTTCTTAAAAGCAATGACATATTTCCAAAATACCATGTGATTTATAGTGAGGGCAACCTAACTGCTCGCAAATTGTCTCCTTTCCTGGGGACGAAATGCCTGGGAAACACCATTGGACTATGCTACAAGGCCATAAACTGACTAGCGGTGATCTGCTACTTGACCTTAAGAACAAAGATCAATTTGAGAAATTGATTTAGTTGAAATGCATTGGTGACGTACCAGTCACAGTGTCTGCACATAGAACAATGAACATAAACCATGGTGTATTATCAGAAGATGACTTCTTGCACCTTTGTGATGAAGAACTTCTTGATGGGTTCCCGAATCAAAATGTCATAAAGTTTGAAAGAATATTGATTCGCCAGAAAAATGAGCGGATCCGTACTAAGCATATAATACTAACCTTTGAGAGCTGTGTGCTTCGTACCACACGAGATGCAGGCTACATCAAACTTTGCGTGAGGCCGTACATTCCCAATTCTTGGCAGTGCTATAAGTGCCAGCGGTATGGGCACGCATCGCAGACATGCCGGGGAAAGCAGACATGTGCCAAATGCCGCTCCAATGAACACAAGTCAGACGATTGCGAATCATCACCACATTGTGTGAACTGAGATGGAAGTCATCCAGCCTGCTCTAGAACATGTCCTAAATGGACGATCGAAAAAGAGATCATCGCACTAAATGTAAACGAAAAAATAACATTTCGTGAAGCAAGGAACCGTCTTGAAGTTTTGCCGAGGGGGTGAAATGGGGGGTAGTGCCACAAGTACCTCGGCAGTCTACTGCGGTCGCCAACAGTGGCCCAGAAGTCACTTGGTCCATCCCCCAGGTGGCTGCTGCTATTGCCGCGCCAGCAACATCAAAGGTGGGTCTGCAGGCCTCGGCTCAACAGGCCCCGAAGCTGAATCGAATTCTAAGGCTGGAGACACAAGTCTCTGTGCCCGGTCCTCGACCTTCCAGTACCTCGGAGAAGGCAATGAAAAGCGATGGACAAACACCAGCGTCGTCGACGCCCAAAGATCAGCGCTCCTTGGAGCGCAATGAGAAAGGGAATTATCCCGCAACCGCTCCATCAAAGGGGTCGGTAACCTGAAGGGTAGCCTCCGCTTTAACACATATATTTAGCACATTCATCTGAACACACGACACATACATTTCTTCTCAATATGACCACACAAATACTACAGTGGAATGCCCGAGGCCTATTTAATATCCTAGATGATAATAAAGACTTGCGTAATGACTATCAGGCAATAGTGTGTCCGTGTTCAAGAAACTCATTTAAAATCAACTCATGTGAGTTTCTTAAATCAATATGTCGTTTTTCGTAGAGATCGAAATGGTGGCAATTTCTTTTCTGGAAGTGTGGCCATCATTGCACAAAGAAGCGTAGCATGCCAGCACATTGTGCTAAAAAGCTCTCTTGAGGTTGTGGCTGTTCGCGCTATTTTATTCGAACATCTTATATCTATCTGCTCAATCTCCATAGCCCCCAACGAACCATTCAATAAAACAAAGTTCGAAAAGCTTATTGATCAGATTCCAGAACCATATGTGTTAATTGGAGATTTTATTGCTCACAGTTTGCTATGGGGTGATACCAAATGTGATGCGAGAGGTCGTGCAATAGAAAACTCTCTTCTCGCATCTGGAGCCTGTCTGCTCAATAATGCAGAACCAACATACTTCAGTGCCACACACAATACGTATTCAAGCATAGATTTAGCCATTGGGTCACCGTCATTCGTACCTTACTTAGATTGTAAAGTTATTAAAAATCCATTTGGAAGTGACCATTTTCCAACTCTTTTAGTAACAAAACAACGGGATGACCGGCCTTCTTATTCTAAAAAGTGGAACTTTCATGTGGCAAACTGGGTGAAATTCAGAGAGCTATGTACACTACACCTCGAAAAGGTAGACTATTTGGAAGTAGAAGAGATGGCCAACTATATCTCTGATTATGTCTTGTGCAAAAAAAAGTGCATACCGCAGTCCAGGAATGTTAAGGTTAACACAAAGTCATGGTGGAATCGGGAGTGTGAAATTGCTAAAAAACGGCAAAACAAAACATGGAGGACTTTTTCTCGCTACCCAACAGCAGAAAACTTGATAACGTTTAAAAGTTGCAAAGCGAATGGCAGGCGTATTCACCGTATAGCCAAACGGGAAAGCTGGACACACTACATATCCTCAATAGACTCCTATACAGACGTCAGCAAGGTTTATAATAGGGTGCAAGGACAAGGCCTAAATTCCTTCCCTTTGGTGAATGACTGCGGTGATACAATAGAAGAACAGGAAAACGCTCTTGGCGAACATTTCGGGAAAATATCAAGCTCAGAAAACTATACCACTAAGTTCTTACGCCGCAAAAGCATAGCTGAAAGTGTACCTGTGTGCCGGAACAAGCCTGTATCAGACGAATACAATAAACCACTAACACTATATGAACTGAAGCTTGCCCTTGGTTCCTGTGGAAGTTCTGCTCCTAGTTCTCATACAATTACCTATGAAATGAACAGAAAGCTCCCTGAATAAACCCTGAACTGCCGTTTAGCACTTTACAAGAAGATTTTCAATACCGGCAAAATACCTTCTGCTTGGAAAGAGGTAATAGTAATACCAATCCTTAAACATAGCAAAGATCCTTCTTCCGTAAATAGTTACAGGCCGATCGTCCTCACAAGCTGTCTACTCAAAGTGTTTGAAAAAAATGAATAAATGCCGCTTGGTCTATTACTTGAAATACAACGGCATATTGGACCCGTGCCAGTCTGGTTTCCATACAGCTAGATCCACAACTGACAATCTTGTCCTCCTCGAGTCGTATATACGTGACGCGTTTGTACACAATCAATACTGTCTGTCTATTTTATTTGATCTTGAGAAGGCATATGATACTGCCTGGCGATACGGAATCCTGCAAGATCTACTGTCTTTCGGAATATGCGCCAGGTTGATTACCATATTAAAAGATTACCTGTCTGAAAGGAAGTTCCGTGTAAGAATAGGTACTGTGTTATCGCGCACATTTCTTCAAGAAAATAGAGTGCCGCAGGGAGGAGTATTAAGCTGCACACTATTTATAGTTGAAATGAACTGTCTTCGCTCTGTTATTCTACCTGCGATATCGTACTCTGTATACGTGGACGACATTCAATTTAGTTTCAAGTCGTGTAACTTGATTGTATGCGAACGCCAGATACAGTTAGGTGTTAACCGTCTTGCAAAATGAGCTGATGAGAATGGTTTTGAGTTTAACACTGACAAGACTACTAGTGTGTTTTTCTCGAGACCACGAGGTGTACATCCTGACCCCTGCATACTAATGAATGGACAAAACATAGTCATTGCGAAAGAACAAAAATTTCTTGGTGTAATTTTTGATTCCGAACTCACCTTCATCCAGCACATAAAACAGCTGAAGTTAAAATGTCTCGAGACCATGAACGTTTTGAAAATTTTATCGCATCAGTCGTCGGGGACAGACCGGCACTGTCTCATATCTCTGTTTCGAAGCCTGGTTCTGTCACGCATAGACTACGGATGCATAGTATATCAGTCAGCTTCAAGCACAACACTGAAAATGTTGGACCCTGCATACCACTTAGGTATCCGGCTGGCGCTTGGTGCCTTCCGTACCAGCCCTTTTTACAGCCTTTATGCGGAGTCAGATCAGTGGCCACTGGACTATCAGCGCACGGATCTAGGAGTCAACTATGCAGTTAAGATCATGTCTCTGAAGCAGTACCCATGCAAAACACTTATGAACGATGTGTCTACTACCCAGTTATACCAAAACCGTCCTTCAATCGCGCCATCATTTCCATTGGCGATAAGACCTGCAGTAGAAAAACTTGCAATTTTTTTCAATGGCTTAGAGGAAAGTGACCATGTTGAACACATCCCTCCCTCGCAGCAGGGTCCAGTCACTTGTGACTGGCCTTTCAAAGACATCATAAAGGAAAATTGTCCAAGTGCACTCATTGAGCAACATTTCTTGGCCTTTGAACACAAATATCGTTCAACTGCGTTCTTCTCTGGTGGCTCAAAGTCTCAAACATCTGTATCTTGTGGAGCCTAAGCACAAAAGTTCTTGGACACCAGAACCATGCATACATATACCAGCATTTTCACAGCAGAAGCCTATGGTATCCTGCTTATTATACAACACATTAAACAACGCAAGATACAAAAGTTTATAGTCTACACAGATTCTTTAAGTGTTGTCAGGGCCCTGTCTTGTGGCAAGTACAGCAAGAACCCTACTTTCAAGAAGCTCCTCAACGAAATCTATGCAGCCTTTAACCTAAAACTTTCTATTATTATTTGCTGGGTTCCAGGTTATTCTTGAATTGCGGGCAATGAAATAGTGGACAAGAATGCACGAGATTCCGCTGGTCGGCAAACCATAGATATAAGCTCTGTTCGGGTATAGATCTAAAACCTGTTGTACGTAGAGGTCTAAGCAACCACTGGCATGCTGAATGGGACAAAGAAGTCGACAACAAACTCCACCTTGTAAAACCCCAACTGAGAAATGTTATCCCACAAAAACTCAACAGGTTCGCCGAAGTCACTCTTACACGGCTCAGAATAGGCCCCACTTATGCCACACATAAACACCTTTTGACAGGCACTGATCCACCTACATGTATACACCGTGGAGAGAGTCTGACCGCTTTGCATGTCCTCATACAATGTCCTGTACTTTACCAAGCACGACTGACCCATTTCAGGGAGCTCTATCGTTATCATATCCCTCTTCATCTGGCGCTGTTTTTGTCACTTGATGCAGTGGTTGACCTTGAGAGACTTCTTCATTATCTTGGAAAAGTCAAATTTTTAACAATGATATCATTCCATCCTAGCCACCAGGCTGCGCCTCAAGTGTGAGGTACCGCCTGGTGCATAAAATGTATGTCTGAGCCTTCGCAGTTCTTGCTCAGGCAAGGACTTTAGCTGTGATGGTCTTGGGCCTTGCAGACTAATTTATCGTCACAGACTTCAGCCAACGAAATGAAGGTTTTTTAACAAAGTGACATTCTTTTTAAATGTGCCGTGTTCTAATTGGTTCGTAGATATTTGCTACACATCATTTGTTTTAATTTTTAAACTAATAACCGGAAATGAAACAGCACTTGTACTGGTGCTCTTTGGCCTCAGATGCCCTTGCGCCAATAAAACTTAACGTAATAAGAATAATAATAATAAAGTTTACACGAAGCGCTGGACAAGTCCATCTGCGTTTATCTTGGTCAAACTGTGCAGCAGGATGACACCCAAAAGAAGTGCGTTAAACAAGCGCATGGTTTTGATTATTCGGCGCCGTCTATGTCTGACTGTATTGTTTATGTGGCGCCGTGCTGTGCAGCTTGACCGAGATCAGCGTTCAAATAAGCATCTGGCTTTGACTAAATTGTGCATCTTATAACGCGCTAAAAATATCTCAACGCGCTCAATAAGTGTTGCACTTCGTGCCAATCGACTGACGAGTTCGACCGTACCAGCGATCCCGAAATGAACTCTTAGCACACTGCTACACTCAAACCCATCCCCTGAGATCTTTAAAATGGTGACTTTTTATCTGCAGTACCATATCATGCAAGGAAAACTGTTTTGTGTATCGGCTAATCTGCTAGCCAAACTAACAGCACCCCCGAGAAGCATAAAAGCGTTGCAGATAGTTTTCGTGCGACAAAAAAGTTTCCGGACTGTTGATGGCTTTCGTAGCTTGTCATCGTCACAGTCACGGTTTGCGAAAAAAAAACAAGTTCTAAAGCACTGACATCGCACGGCAGGTGCTTTTTTCGACGGAGGAGAACAAAAATGCGTCTGTGCCGCTGCTAACCCGTGCGGTGCGTCGAACCGGAAGCCGTCGTATGCCGTAGTTCCCCGCAATTGCCCATTTTAACAGTCACCTATTGAAATGTCATGCGCGCTAAATACATACCTATATGTGCACGCATGAAGCTTCCACGTGCGCGTGATGCAACGTTAAACGAATGACGTTGCAAGGTTAAACAACGCTATTGCGCTGTTTTATTCTTTAATAAAAACATAGACAAAGAGTAAATGATAAACTGAATAAAACGATGATACCATCCGCATTCGGTTCCTCATTTCAACCCGATTCAACACACAAAACGTGCACGTGATTGCAAGCAAAAAGGACATGTGTGTTTTGCGCGACTATCGTTTCCATCATATTCGCTCTAGCGCTTTTTTAAACGCAACCCTTTTAACGGCTACAGAAGGGGTTACCGAACGCCGCCACTAGACAGAAATAAAAAAGGACTCCGTCAAGGTCACCTCGTCCACCACGCTGGTTCCCACGCAGCAGCAGAAACAAGGGAAGCCTGCACGCTTGAAAAACAAACCACATCGAAGGAGATTGGCAGCCATGACACCACGATCATCTTGCTGCCTCCGAGCGTGAGGAAAAGGCAAACGGACTTTCTTCCTTTCCTGCTGCGCCTGCGGCTGCCCTGCAAGAAGCCCCTTCCCCAAGTTAGCGCTTGCCTTACGTCTTCGCCAGCTCTGGCCCCTGCAGTGTTCCCGCTGCCACCACATCGGGCACGCATCCGCCACCTGCTCATGAGACCAACCGTTTCACAAGCATATTTGTGAAATATCTGTATTAGGAAAATTGCATATTCTTTTTCAATGTTGCGGCTGTGTTCACCAAGAACATGGGGGAAGTTTTTCTTGTAACATGTCCGGTTTTCGTACATCCTGCTTTTTAAAACACATTGTTCCTGATCATTCTAAAGAATTGTCAAATAAAGCTTTACTAACCGGCACATTTGACTCGGCACATTTGATCGGAGTCTATGCATGCTCGCCGTACGAAGATTGTGGAAGACGTCCTGACTAGTCTGTCATCAATGCTGGCTCGTGCAAAACTTTGCTGCTGGTGCACAGCAGCTCTACATGCTTTCTGTTTCCTACGGAAAGGGAACTTCACAGAACCCCCTGGTAGCTGTATTCGAGGAGTACGCATGTTCAGGATGTTCAAAATTAACCCGTTTGTTTTTCTTAAAAAAAGAAGTCAGCACTGTAAGTTATGTGAGTAAAAGCCACCTTTGCAGACAGCAATGTATCCAGGGAAGCGCAACGTGAGATAATAATTATCATTGTCAGCGCTGCCGTTGAGTAAGTTTAAATAATAAAGCTATTGGTGACCGCCGCAGGTGGTCACGTATGTGTTAAATATTTCAGAGAGTCACATTTCTACATAACTTCACTTGTAAGACTTCTAGCATGCTCAGATATCCTGCTGGAAAGTTTAGTTGCGGCTTGCATCATTAAGTATGCAGGACAGTGAGAACGAGGAATATTGTAATTCCGGGATATTGTAACTTGAGTTCATAGATTGATGGTGGGGGGTGAATATTTCTAACTACAAAGTAATATCTGCTTGCTTTATTTTTGTGAAGTGTAATTAGAACAGTATTTGCTGAGTTTGTGTTAGAAGCACGATATAATTATCAGTTGAGACCGAAACATTACAGGCACAAAAACAATGCTTTAGGTGTTTCTAATAGGCTCTAAAATCTTCAACTTGGGAATATTTAGGCGTTAAAATTATATATTAGGCATATATAGGCACTGATTCAGTAGCGTGCTGAGCACGTGTTTCATGGCATCTGCTGGCGGCTGCCGCTGTCTTCAAGAGTTCGATGAACACGCCACCCACAACCTCGACGCTACTGACCTCTTCACGAACACAAAGATGGGAGACCTACTTGCCGGATTACGCGGGTCCCACTGTTCCTAGTCGACTCCCTACAGCCACGACTTTGTGCTGCCCCTCTTCCCCGTGACAGCCTTCTCAGTGGCGCAACCATCAGGGTCAACTGGACTTACCTGTGAGTTTTGAAGACCAAACTTTTCATATTGCACGCGTTTTTCGTGCTCAAAGTTGTACCTTGAGTTTTTCGGTCGGCTGCACGTTGCGTTGGGTCTGGCGCGTGCCGGGGGAGGAGAGTCGAACGAGTCGCATTGCCATTTTTTTTTGCCCTCTCTTGCCATCTGAAACCCATGCCTTCAATTCCCAATGCCCTATCCCTGTGCCGGCCTGCGAAGGTGTCATCTCGAAGGGAAACTGAAGGGATTTAGGGATAGAATTAAACTTCGTGTTTAGGAAGGACCGACATTACTTTTGAGGATATCATAATTGTTTTCGTTACCTTAACAGCAAGAGCTTCAGAACAGGCTAAATAAACAGTATCTTGCGAAGTCGACAGTGGGCCTGTTTTGATCGTTACTCTTCCAAACAACAACCACAACGATGTCCCAAAGTCACAATAACTGCCATTGAATGCCTCTTCCAGGCACCACTCGGCAGCCATTAGCACTAACTTCACCCCTGCTCAAACTGAAGATTTTTCGCGCTGTTGAATAGACACCATTTTCTGTTTGACGTGAACTCACCCGTCCTCAGCATGTCTACCACCGCTACTCACAGCATCCAGATTGACGGATCTCGTATTGTACATCGGCATCCATATCGCGTGTCTCAGGCAGAACGCAAGCTCATCGAAGAAAAAGTCTTAGACATGCTAGGACGCCACATGATACGTTCTTCCTCAAGTCGATGGTCAACCTAGTTGTTCTCGTTCAAAAGAAAGGTGAGACAGAGCGTTTCTGCTTTGATTACCATGCGCCTAACATAATAACACGAAAGCATGTTTATCCTCTCCCTCGGATCGACGACTCACTAGATTCATTACAGGGCGCCGAGTACTTTTTCTAGATTTGTCCTTAAGTAAGGCTACTTGCAGATACCAATGTCGGAGTCTCATAAAGCGAAAACCACCTTTTCAGCGCCAGATGGGTTGTGTGAGTTTAATGTGATGCTTTCTGCAATCCGTAATGCACCTCCGCCTTCGAACTTATGATAGAAGGCGTATTGCGTGGTTTGAAATGGAAAACGTGTCTGGGCTATCTCCATGGCATAGTAGTGTTTTCATCCACATTCTCGAAGCATCTACAACGTCGTGACGTAACCTCAATTGTCTGGCAAAAGCCGGTCCACAGCGTAACACCAAAAAATATACCTTTACTAGCAAGACAATCAAGGTTCTCGGCCACCTCGTCAGAAATGAAGAAGTTTGGCCAGACTCTGAAAAGCTTGCCGCCGTCCTCACTTTCCCTCGTCCTCTACGTCAAAAAAACCTGCGCAGCTTTCTTGGGTAATCTTCTTACTTCCAGCGCTTTATACGCGGTTTTGCGGAACTTGCATCTCAGCTCCTTTACTTCTCGCAAGGATCGTCCGCATCGTTTTGTCCGAAGACTGCGAAAGCGCTTTCACAGCCTTGGGGCAAACCCTCACTTCGGATATGGTAGTGTCACTTTGATTCAACCGTACCCACCATTCTTAACACCGCAGCAAGTGGTCATTGTCTAGGTGCGGTACTCTTGCAGCGTGACGAAAACTCACGTGAAAGCATCGTTGCTGATGCAAGTTATGTTCTTATCGCTGCAGAAAAGTACTACACTATCACTGAGAAGGAGTGCCATGCTGTTGTTTCGGCAGTACGAAGATTCCGACCATATCTTCACAGCCCCGCCGTAATGGTCTAGTGGCTAAGGTACTCGGCTGCTGACTTGAAGGTCGCGGGTTCGTATCCCGGCTGCGGCGGCTGCATTTTCAATGGAGGCGGAAGTGTTGTAGGCTCGTGTGCTCAGATCGGGTGCACGTTAAAGAATCCCAGATAGTCGAAGTTTCTGGAGCCCTCCAATACGGCGTCTCTCATAATCAAACGATGGTTTTGCGACGTTAATTCCCACATATCAATCAACCATATCTTCACGGCGTCATTTTACCATCGTTACTGACCATAACGCCTTTTGCTGGCTTTGACCGCTGAAAAACTTATCGGGTCGTCTCGGTGGCTCCGTACTTCGCTTGCAGGAGTACGATTTCGATGTCGGCTACAAATCTGAGAGGAAGGATCGAGATGGTGATGCTCACTCGCACTATCCTTTGCCCATCGATACTCCAAAATGACAGCACCTCCCCTATCGCAGCGCTAAGTTCATCATTTGGCACCCTATTCCGTCCTTGCTTCAACACCACGTGTCGGCCCATACTGCCGTAGCATTGTTGACCGCTTGACCAGCTCTACGATTACTCCAAACGCGAGACTTCGTCAACAACCTAAACAATTTTAGCTTGTAGGTGGGGCTTTATACCACTACATTTACCACATGGATGGCAACAAGTGCGTACCCATCAACCCACATTCCCTGCAACGTGAAGTTCTGGAAGCCTTTCATGATGATTCAAGCACCGCTTGTCTAGAATTTCTTATCTTATGACTTATCTTATCTTAGACTTATAACAAGACACGAAGTCTTAGTTTTAGATGCGGAAGCATCTTATACTCGCGCCTTGTAGTGCGCCGTCCACGCCGTCCGCACCGCTTCTCGAACATTCGACAGCTGACGCGCGCGCATGCGCCGTCGCGCCGTCGCCCACCATCTGTGCCGCGCGCGCTTCTCCTTCGAGAACATTCGACAGCTGACAGCGCATGCGCCGTCGCGCCGTCGCCATCTGTGCCGCGTGCGCGCTTCTCCTTCGAGAACATTCGACAGCTGACAGCGCATGCGCCGTCGCGCTGTATATATACTCAAGGTCGGCGCTCGCTCGCTCAGTTGCCGCTCGTCCGTTGGTTTGTACGGCGCGTCGACGTCCGAATTCGCCGTGAAATGAATGCCAACGAATCCACAAACACAATGATCGACGTCCCTTCGACCAGTGCCGCCCTTTCGCATACGTGTGTACGTGTTCACTCATTTAACACCCCCTCCTACAAACACGTTAACCAATTTAGCCATCGACCAAGTAAGTCGCAATTTAACACCCCATTTCACAACCACGTTAACCAATTTAGCCATCGACCCAAGTAAGTCGCACTTTAACACCCCGTTAACCAATTATATGCTCCGCATCCTCCTCAGTGTTCCCCCGAGGAAAGCTGCGGGCAATTTTTTTGACCTGGCCCCTCTTCAGCCGTCGCTAAATACGTCACTCCTGTGTCCATTGCCAACGGTGAAAACGAGCAACAACTGCTCCAGCTGTCTTGATGCAACCTGTTTCTTGTCGCGCCTCGCCTTTGGAAGTCGTTGGAATCGACTTGTATGCCAATTTTCCTATAAAGGTCAACGGGCATTGCTGGATTGCGACGGCCGTCGACCACTTTACCTGCTACGCAGAAATGGAGGCGGAAATGTTGTAGGCCCGTGCGCTCGGATATGGGTGGACGTAAAAGAACCCCAGGTGGTGGAAATTTCCGGAGCCCTCCACTACGGCATCTCTTATAATCATATGGTGGTTTTGGGACGTTAAAACCCATATATCAATCAATCCGCTACGCAGAAACAGCTTCAATACCATCTGAGACTGCGACTGAAGTCGCCGATGTCTTCTTTCGCCAAGTGTATTTGCGCCTTGCAGCTCCACGCATTCTCCTGAGCGATCGTGGCAAAGTCTTTCTCTCTTGTATTGTCGAGCAAGTTTTGCATGCCTCGAACACTGTTCAGAAGACCTCTCTTTGCTACCACCCGCAGACCAACGGATAACCTGAACGCTTTCATCGGACCCTATCGGACATGGTCACCATGTACATTCACCCCACTCACACGAACTGGGATGCGAGTCTACCCTTCGGGACATTCGCCTTAATACGGCTCCTCAACGCACTACCAGCTTTTCTCCCTTTTTTTCACGTCTATGGTGGCTTGCCGAGTTTCGCTCTGAACGTCTCTCCTTTCGGCCCCTGCACCCTCGACAACTCTTTTCTCTGAAGAATCTTTATCTAGTCTCGCACACTTCAGTCACGCGACTCGCGTTAAAGACGGTATCTCTCAAGACACTCTAAAAGCTCATTACGCATCGTCTCGCCGTTTTGCGAGTTTTTCCCCTGGTGATGCAGGTCTTTTATGGACTCCACTGTGCGTCCCCGGCTTATGCGCCAAAATCATCAGTCGCATCATTGGGCCGTACACGGTGGTCGGACAGATATCTCCTGTTTATTACCGCGATTCTACTCTTAGCATTATTAGTTATCCTCGTTGCCGAGGGACAGGGATCGTGAACGTATCTCGTGTAAAGCGTTATGAACAACGCATTAGTTAATACTCGCAGGTGACCAAGCGGCCGCTTTCACCGCGCCGGGTAAATAGTGTGAGCACGGCAAGTGAATGACTCTTCATTCTCTTTAGATATCATCACCTCTACATCTTCATCATCTGTAAATATTATCACCAGTGTGATTTAGCACGAGCCTGGCTGAATAAACTGGTTCCTCACACTATGTACTGTTTCATAGCAAATCCTGTCAGACACAGTTCCTGATGACACAAAAATATTGTCTTCCTTTGGTAGTTATTTAAACACGAAGTGACCGAGTCAAATTTTTTTTAATTCACAATTGGGTTTCCTTAACGCACAGGATGTATGATGCATACCGCCGTCCTAATTGATTTCTACACTCGCGACAAGAATTCTGCCACGTTATTTTCAAATACCTTCTGCCTGTATTCGGGTTACACAAGTTCGGGGCGCAAAACATATTATATGCGTCATTCCAGTTACACACCTGCGACCCGAGTGGTTCCTCGTCCACGGTGATACAGTCCCAACAACTAGATTGATAACCATGTTTAGCCGAGTTACAAGAGTAATGTTTGAAGAAACCGATGATACTAAAGCGTAATAGGAAAACGATGCGAAACCAAAGCAGGCTGCACGAGTACTGGTTAAGTGTTTCGCGACAGCAAGCGCTGTAACTCACCGATCATGTTTGGTCATAAATCGAACCATGTCCGCTTATCATTTCGCCGAGTGGAAGACTGCACAATCAAGATAGATGTCGGCAGATGTCAACGTAAAACTTGTTCCGGAACAGAAACTGGGCGCAGCATTAGGCAACAGCAAAAACTGCGCATTTGGTCTGCGTGCCCCATACTGTTCGCCCCTCCTCCTCACTGCGCTAGTTTTCTTTATTTTTCTGTAATTTTATAACTAGCAAAGAGACACAGTGGCTCAGCCTTGACCTCTCGCTTGCTGACATTGTCATAAAACAAAAAAATATTCGTAGTCTGACCTAACACATGCTAAATTGTTCGAAAACGCCACTCATCCAAGTACCAGCTAGTAGGACACTCCGCGCAGCCGGCACGCTCCAGAAAGAAGGGAGGTGCTGATTGCCAGTCCTGTCCTCTTCGCCGGATGATTGGGTCTATAGGGAAATAAAATTTTATGCGTGTTCACTTTCTAAATGGTTATGTAACAGAAAAGCGCCACCCAAAACTGCCTGTTCCTAAAGGTACGCAGAAGCACTTTTATAAAAATGACTTTGGAGCATGTACGGTCAATTTCATCGTTGCTGAATTCAACATGGACGTGAAAGTTTTAAGTATTAAGGCCAATAGCACTTTTCGGTAAAAAAACAGTGGCTGCAGCCTCCGCGCTTCTCGAGACGCCGAGTGAAGACAGTAACGTCATTGTCAGCATGGCACGTCGTCTCTAACAGCAGCACAGCTGAAGTGCCGCCTCGTCGATTATTTCCTACTGCTAGAACCGCGAAAACAGTTGTGACATCCTCAACATTATTTTTAGGTCCTTCCTAAATATGAAGTTCTATTGAATTTCAAAATGTCTTCAGTTTTTTTTTTACTTGACAACTTCCCTATCAGGCGCAGGGTTGGTGCTATGATAATACAAGGCATAGGTTTCAGATGGCAAGAGAAGAGAGGGCTAAAAAAATGGCAATGCGACTCGTTCGACTCTCCTTCCCCGGCACGCGCCCGGACCAACGCAGCGTGTAGCTGACCGAGAAAGTCAAGGTACAAGGGATGCGCACGAACTAACAGAAAAGTTGGGTCCTCCAAACTCACAAGTAAGTCCAGTTAACCCCGATGGTTGTGCCACTTCAGAAGGCTGTCACGAAGAGTAGCGCCGCATCACAACATTGTAGCTGCGGAGAGTTGACTAGGAACATCGGGATCACTGCACGCGTAATGCGGCAAGTATTGCGTCAATCTTTGCGTTCGTTGAGAGGCCGATGAAAGTCGGTGGCGTCGAGGATGCGGTAGGCGTGGTCATCGAACTCTTCGAGACGGCAGCAGCAGTCAGCAGATGCGATGAAGCACGTTGTGTCTGCGTCATCGTAGAGCGCGTAGTGATGACGATCACAGCCGGTTCAGACGAGGACAAAGCCGTAGCCGTCTTCGGGGGGACGATGGGCGCTCTCGATATAGGTCGCAGGGTGGCGTCAGAGGCCACACCGCTGGTACCGACGAGCTCATCCCAGAAAGAGCCACCCATGATGGTCGTCGCATGGCTCCAAGCCACCTGGTGTGCTGCAAGGCTTGACAGCAAGTCACGGTGCTGTCAGATGAGGCCATGGTGACCGTGGCCATGCGCTGGCGCTGCCAAGAAGTGAAGCGCAGCTCGGTTGTGGATTGTTTATCGCTGCAATTTATCCGGCGGGAATGTTGTGCTGCACACGGCACCTGGAGTGTTTGACGCCGCAGCGCAGGCACGGTTTGTCTCGCGAGCAGAATGCGGTTCCTTGCCTGATGCGGTGGCAGCGGGAACACTGCCGGGGCTGGGGCGGCGAAGATGTAAGGCATGCGCAAACTTGGGAAGGGGTCCTTTTTGCTTGGCAAACGTAAGCATTGCGAAAGGAATTAAGATGATGTTGTGGCCCTTGCAGGAAGTCAGGGCCATAGCAGGAGAGGAGGAAAGTTTGGTTCGCCCTTCCCCTCGCTCGGAGGCAGGTAGTTGATGGCGGCGTCATGGCTACCGGTCTCTTTCGATGGGGTTTGTTTTCGAGCGCGCAGGCTTCCTTGGTTCCTGCTTCTTCGTGGGCACCAGTCTGGATGCCAAGGTAGCCAGGACGGAATCATCTTGATGTTTCGTCATGCGGCAGCCTTTCGGCGACGCCATCTGTAGCCCTTAAAAAGGCTGCGTGCGAAAAAGCGTTGGAGTGAATACGACGGAAAGGATAGCCGCGCAAAATACACACGCCCTTTCTGCTTGCAATTGTATAGGCCTCTCGCGTGTTGACTATTATTTGAGTAATGCGCCGAATGCGCATTTTATTTTCTTTTTATTCTTTTATCATTCACTCTTTGTCTATATTTTTTCCGAAAGAAGAAAGAGGGTGCAGTAGCGTTGCTTAATTTTGTCACGTCATTCTTTTAACGTTGCATCACACGCACGTAGAAGCTTCATGCGTGCACAGATGGAGATACATATTTAGCGCGCATGACAGTTCAATTGTGCGATAACTCAACTCTACAGAACACTGAGTGCATATAGTATCAATATTTTCTATTTTATCAATCTTTTTTATCAATTTTCTTTTCTTTCTTGTAGAAGGGAGAGGTTACAGGGGAGTTGTTTATATTTTTCATGTGATTCGTTCAGAGTTTTCTCGCACGCACTTTAAGGTATGCTAATTGTGCGCGTGATGATACGATGAACAGATGACATTGAAAAGATAAACAACTCCCCCTACGGCCTCTCGCTCATACATAAAAGGAAAAGAAAATCGCGAAAAAGATATCGATAAAATAGGAAAATGATACCATGCGCGTTCGGTGTTCTGTAAAGTAGAGGCATCGCGCGATTAATCTGTCATGGGTGCTAAATACATACTCATCTGTGCAAGCATGAAGCTTCCACGTGCGCGGGATGCTATGTTGAGCAAATGACGTGGAGGTAAAAAACGCTATCGCGCTCAATTTCTTCTTTATTAAAAACATAGACAAAAATTATTGATAAAATGAATAAAAAGATGATGCAATGCGCATTCAGTTCCTTTTGTAAACCCGAGTCAACAAGCGAGAGGCCCGTACGCTTGCAAGCAAAAAGGAGGTATGTATTTTGCACGACTATTCTTTCCGTCGTATTTGCTCAGACGCCCTTTTGCACGCAGCCTTTTTATGAGCTACAGATGGCGTCACCGAAAGGCCACTGGAAGACGGAATATCAGGATTCCGTCCAGGCAACCTCGGCTTCCACACTGGTGCCCAGGCAGCAGCAGGAACCAAGGAAGCCTTTGCGCTTAAAAAACAAACCCGATTGAAGGTGACTGGCAGCCATGACACCACCATCATCTACCTTCCTACGAGCGAGGGGAAGAGGCAAACCGGACTTTCCTCCTTTCATGCTATGGCCGTGACTTCTTGCAAGGGACACACCATATTTGTTTCGTTTCTCAACGCCTGTGGCTGCCCAGCAATAAGCACCTCCCCCCCCTCCCCAGTTTGCGCGTGCCTTACATCCTTGCCAGCCCCGGCCCCTGCAATGTTCCCAATGCCGTCGTATCGGGCACGCAACTGCGACCTACTCGCGGGACGAACCGTGCCTACGCTGCGGCGTCAAACCCGCCAGGGACCGTGTGCAGCACAACATCCACGCTGCCAAAATTGTAGCCGAAAACAATCCGCAACCGAGGTACGCTTTACTTCATTGCGGCTCCAGCGCAGAGCTGTGTTCTTCATGGTCTCATCTGACAGCACAGTGACTTGCCGCCAAGCCTTGTTGCCGTGCGAAAATCATCATGGACCGCTCTTTCCGTAATGGCATCGCCTGTGTTCGTGTTCGTGGCGCCTGTCGTGTCCACGAACACGACGACAGCTTCATCCTCGTCTCAACTGGCTGTCGTCGTCGTCACAATGCGCTCGACGACGACGCAGACACCGCGTGCTTCATAGCACCTGCTTGCAGCTGCCACCATCTCCAAAAGTTTGACGGTCACGCCAACCGCACCCTCGACGCCACCGACCTGCGCCGGCATCTCGACGAACACAAAAGACTGGCGCACTCCTTGCTGCATTACGCGAGACATCATCCCCATGTTCCTCTTCGACTCTCCGCAGCGATGGTTTTGTGCGGTGGCCCTCGGGTTCGTTAGAGCATTGTGAAGAGAGCAACCATAAGGGTAAACTAGACTTACTTGTGAGTTTGAAAGGGCTAACTTTTCCTAATTCCCGCGTAAGTTCGTGCGCCTCACGTGTACCTTGACTTTGTCGGTCTGCTGCACGTAGCGTTGGTTCGGACGCTGCCGGGCAAGTAGGGTCGAACGAGTCGCATTGTCAATTTTTTCGCCCAGTCTTCTCTTTCCATCTGAAAGCTATGCATTCTATTTCTATTACCCCATCCCTGTGCTGGCCCGTGAACGTGTTATCTTAAAGATAACTGAAGGGATTTTGGAATTCAATGAAGCTTCGTATATAAGAAGGACCTACTACACAGTAAAAATGTTTACACCCGGAAGGGTGTAAATTAGCTTGTCCCATGGACGACACCCTAAGGGTGTTAATTCAGCACCTTCCAAAAAGGGTGCTTTTCCATGCACCCTTTGAATAGGGTGTACATGTAAAAAACTGTAGGGTGTTACAAAAACACCCTTAAGGAAGGGTGCCTTCGATGTCCATCACTTTTTTAGCACCCTCTGAGGAGGGTGCGAGAAGGGTGCACAAGGGTGTTGAGTGCCCATGGCAGGGGTGCCAGTATTCTTTTAGACTGCACTAATAGATATCAGCATGTACTGATTACACACTACTTGAAGAAAGTTGTCCTGATTATCAATGGTGCGCCACCTGTCGAGCTCCATTCTATGCGTGTGGGCAAAAATATAAACAGGTACAGTCGTGTATGAACTTCTGCTGGATCTATATACTTCACAGTATATGCATAATGCACGTTACAGAAAACTAAGCCTTGCTGCCCTTGCATATTGCATTTATTTAATATGCAATTAAAACTTATAAACTTTTCTTCTACCACACAACTTTTTCACCAGATGTGTAACTTGTTGACGTATACGTACACTACACACACAACACCTCAAATTTTTATTATATTTTTTCAGCTTCACTTTATTGACAATTCTTTGAAACATACAATTACACTGGTTCAGTTTAGTATACTGCTTCAAGTACATAGAGACTACAAATGAAATACACGCTAATATATCCCTATATTTCTTTCAAGTACCTACAATCCCAGTGGTTTCAGTTTACTACTTCTTCATGAACCCAATCGGTTAATAGGAATGAAATACAGGCAAATATATACTTATAATTCTTTCAAATATATACAATCACCATGATTTCACTACATAAGCCTTCATGTACACAATCGTTTCCAAGAGGTGATGCACACAAAAATATATATGGATAGCGTTTTCAAATGTATACAATCACAGTGGTTTGAGCTTTGTATTCCTGGATGTATAACATTTGGTTATGAGAAATGATGTACATGCAAACATATATGGGTTTTCTCACATAAAACTTTAGCAAATACTTTAAAAACCAATACAATGATCAGAAACAGAATAAGCTAGAAACGAACACAAAACTGAGTCAGGACACACAAAAAACAAAAGAGGTAATGCATAATTATGGCTAATGACACAGCTGGTTCACTTTATGCCAAATGTCCCAGCCATTTTGGCAACCATCTTAAATGTATTCGAAAAACTCGTGCTGCATTGAAAATAGTGAACTTCTGGAATATTTAGGAGAGGAAAAATATTTGGTCACGTGGCTGCCTTCTGAACTTCTTGGAATGCCGTTTAGGTGTTGTATGTGAAAAATTTTATTTTAAAAGCACCCCTCCTTCTTTCCGTACGAAACTCGGTCTACATGTTACGTACCAAGAGCTTAATTTGGGAGAGTTGGTTCATCGTGGTTGTGTGCTAGTCACAGCGCGACAACATTAGGAAGAGACAGAAAGGACAGGAAAGAGCACCGACTGTCAACTGAATTTAATGAATGTGTTACGAGCGCTTTTATACGGAGTACAAGAACCGTGTTCATGCGCGATGACACGTCTGAGCACTACAAAATAATCTTAACTGAGAAAAGAATACTCCCTCTCGGAAAGGATAAGTGAACGTGTAGTGATGCACTGATCATTGGTTTACCTGATAAAAAATACTTCTACAAACGTTAAATTGGCATTAAGTAAACCCATTCTCGTGACGAATGGTGCAAGATTGACTATTCCTGCTGCCGTTTAGTACACACGTTTTGAAAGCTTGCAAGGGGTGGAAAACAACACGTTAATATCATATCTGCTGGCTATTTTTTTAACTGGGAGATATGTGATGTGGCATAACATGTAAAGGTTTTGGTCATTGTTTTTTTGTTGGTCCTGTCTTCTTTAACTTTACTTTCTGCAGGAGGGTTCCGCAAATGGGTGTGATGTTTCTGTTGGTATATCCAGCATCTTGTAGTCTTTTAATCTGGTTTTTAAGCCTGACCTCACCCTTGTGTTAACATGACTTCTGAAGGTTGGCCTGAATACATGTGGTATCAATTCCTCTTTTTACTAATTTTGAATGCCCACTATCAAAAGGCAGAACATTCTTAGCCCTCCTGGGCTGATAACACCAGCCAATACCCCAACAGCATCATCACACTCGTTTGCGAAACCCTCCTGCAGAAAGTAAAGTTAAAGGAAACAGGACCAAAAGAAAAACCGAATGACCAATGACCTTTGCATGTTATGTGGTACTACATACATAAGGTGTCTCACAATTTTAGGAAAAGAGCCAGCAGATATGGCATTGTTGTTTTCCACCCCTTGCAAGCTTTCAAAAGTGCATGTACTTACAGCAACAGGAATAGTCAATCTTGCACCATTCGTCACTAGAATAGGTTTACTGAATGCCAATCTAATGTGTATGAGATAACGCTAACATGTGGAAAAGTAAACATAGGACAAACTGGTCAATGCTTCAATGATCGAGCAAGACAGCATGCTTCAAATGTTAAGAATGGCTATAGTAGTCTCATGGCCGGACACCGTAAAGAATGTAAGTGCAGTCCTAGGTTTCATACAACACGGTTTTTGAAAAAAAGCAAGCAGAAAGAATGAGAGATTTTAGAACTTTTTATCAGGGAGGCCAAGGATCAATGCATCAGTACACCTTCACTTATCTTTTCCAAAAAAGAGTATTCTTTTCTCGGTTAAAATTATTTTGTCATGGTCAGACATGTGTTGTTGCAGATGAGTCCTGTTCTTGTGCTCAGTATAAAAACGCTCGTAGCACCTTCAATCAAATTCAGTTGACAGCGCTCTTTCCTGTCCATTTTGCGATAAGATTTTTATTATAGAAAGAATTTCATTTTCTTGCAGTTTACTTTAATGATGAGTTTTCATTGTATCACAACATGGAGCAAATTGCATCTCAATATGGACAAAAATCACGATTTTGTGAAATTTGTGATATTTTCTCATATATTTCAGCAGCTTGAGAGGTCTAAAGATATTTTTTTCTCAAAATATACTTTCTGTTGAGTAAGTATTCAATGCTCAGATATTCATACAAAGTGCAATATTGCAATAAAAAATGCAAACATAACACATTTTAGCTTTATTCTTGGAAGCAAATGTGGCGAAAAATTGCACTAATATTATTGAGCTTCAAATATCTTACAGAAGCACATTTACTTAACAGGTAGACCGAATTTGCTTTAGAAAAATAATCGGTAGTTTTAAAACGAAATTTGCTACAAACAGCACACAGACGGCATTATGCCAGGAAGTTATAAGCCAGCCACATGAACAAAACGTTTTTTCTCACTGAAATATTCCAGCTGTTCACTGTTTTCAACGCAGTAAGTCAGCACATTTTTTTAAATACATTTCAGATGGTCGCCAAAGTGGCTGAGACATTTGGCATGGAATGGTCCAGCTATATTTAAGCAAAATAACCTACACAAATAACAATATTTGTTCATCTACCATGACCACACTAGAAAAAGTTGTTCAATCATTGTGACACTAAAATTTTCAGTGTCGTACTGCCTGAACAACTTCTTTGATAAATGCCAAACTCACGCCGAGAAAAAGCCGCTCTATCACGGTGGTTGTTAATCCCCTTGCGGCCGTAGACAATGTTGAAAATAAAAAAAATCAACTCATCAGTGCTGTCACTCCTTCTTCGTCATTACTGACACGGAAGATATTTCGGTCATCCACGTGGAGGCTCAGGAACTAGGCTTGCTCTAGGCTGGGGCTGGGGTATACCACGTAGGACGTCAGCGGCACCCTCTCGTCCTGTAATAAGAGCAAATATTACTTCTCATAAAGTGATGTTCGTGCTGCTCTGGCAGCACCGTATATAAAGAATCTGTAGTGTGTATCCTTTGAAATGGCATGTAATTGACATTACACTGAACTCGAACCATACAAACCATACATTCCAATAATTTCGTATGATAAGGATATGATAGTATCCAGCATACAGAAAATTTCCGAATTGAGGTGAAATGTAAGACTACAGCTCGAAAATGGCATTTACGAAAGCCTGAACTCATCTAAGAATCAAATTTCTTATAGGGTAGTGAGCCAGTGCGAAAAATAGTTCTTAAAGTACAACGTTCAGAACATCTAGCATTAATCAGAACGCACAAGAAACTTACCTCTCCATGTACAAACAGTGAAGGCATCTCTGCTTTCTCTTCTACATGAGAACAATTGATCTTGGGCGTGGCACTAGCGAAGAGGTCTGCAAAAAAGTGAAAAATTTACTGGCTTTAATCACGCTTCTAACAATTTGAGCAATTGTGACAATTCAGCAATCAGTGCAATTCTGGCTGCCTCTATAAGGGCATCAAAAATGAACAATTTTCTCGTTCTTTCTACCTCCACAAGAAGCTCCGTCCATGGCATCTAATCCAAATTTGACGCTGTGCTTCCTATTCGCCTGCTTTCTAGGCGTAGGGCTGCGAACATGTATTTTGTGAGTATTCGAAAACATACAGTGTGCTTCGGTGAGCCATGGCACAGCCTAGAATAGACACTTGCTTAATTTTTACATGACAGTAAATAGTAAATAGTCTACAATAAGAATTTGATAGTTGTGGTATTTCTCAATTCATTTTCAATTTTCAGTAAAAATTGCTGTCATTCTTCATTAGAGTGCATAAGTTTTTGGCATGTACAGAATTAGTTGTGTGCTTCTCGGATAACACATACTTTCATCCTAGAGGTGGGATCCCTGCTTTAGCTGTCTTGTCCATAAACCCTGGTCCAATTTTTATATTTGGTCATCGAATCACAACCTGTAGTTATTTTAACACATGACTGCCTCAGCAGTAAACACAGTCTTGCATATGTTGCCTAATTGATCTAGTCATTTCTGTTTTTAAAAGGACTTCAAACATATCTGCTGAAACACTCTACATGTTGGACACGGTACAAGCAACGAAAAGTTCTTGGTGTGCCATTTTTTGGGCGTGTTGGTAAAGGGAGCTTGACGACATATTGAGCGCTAAGAAACAGGGACAGGAGAGAGTGGACACCACAATGCGCTAACTTCAACGATTTTTTATTTTCAGGAAACGCGAACCTATAAATCCGTGTACAGTGGCGCCACCAGTCAATCCACTAGCCAAGCAGAAAAGCCCTTTCTCGATCTAACAAGTCAACTGACGGTGCACTTACACATGTGTCACCTTTGCGAAAGATAGCATGGGCTTCAATTATCTCTCGCACGTCTTTATCTTTATGCTTCGCCAGAACACTGCAGGATGCGTACAAGGGTGTGCAACCACATTCCACGCAATGTACTGACAAATGGCCATAATTATTCTTGTTTTTAACATTGAGCTTATGTTCACGAAGACGGTCATTAAGGCATCTACCCGTCTGACCTATACATATACCACCACAAGTCAGAGGAAGCCCATAAACTACCCCTTCAACACACGCCACAAAATGATCGCGATGCTTCTTGGAGCAACCGACAGCAGGCTTGCGGTGCGGGTCCGTCAAGCGACTTATCCTGCCAAGCTTTTGTGGTGCTGAGAATACTACTTTGATGCCCACTCGACTAGCTACTTTCTTCAGGTTATGAGCAGTTTTGTGCAGGTACGGCACTACTGCAACTCTGCTCCTACTCACTGCCGGTTGGATGTCTGCTTCCCGAGGGCGACTGCCCAACCGGCATTTTTTAAGCAAACCCTCGACAACAGACACCTGTATCGACTCTGGGAAACCTGCTGCGGATAACCTCTCCGACTGACTCATGACACTTTTCTGAATTTTATGATGGCAAGATTTCCGCAATGCGTTCCCAAAACACAGATTGACAATGCTTCTTTTTACTAGCTTCGAGTGAGCAGATTGGTATGGCAACAGGGGCTTATTAGCTCTGGGCTTGTATTCCCAACACGTGTGCTGCTGCTTGAATTCCATTTCAATGTCTAAAAACCGCAGCACGCTATCGGTTGGCTCTTCTACTGTAATAATGAGTGGGCTAAGGCACGCAGAAAAAACAACTTCGAGTTGACTTACTGCTACGTTTTCTTCACGCTCGAACAAGATAAGGTAATCGTCCACGTATCTCACAACTTTTGCCACCCTGTGCTGTGACAGGACATGTGCCAGATTTCTATCATGGTGGGCCAGAAAAATGTCACTGAGTACCGGCGCCAAACAGGAGCCGATACAGATGCCCTGCTTCTGAAGGAAAGTTTTTCCATTCCACGTGGCAAATGTCGAGCGGAGATATAAGCGAAGCAAGTCTAAAAAGCATTGAACCGAAATCTCGGCTGAGTTTTGAAACGCAACCACACCAAAGCTGTCAATACATTCTTCCACGCGCACGATTAGTTCATTTTGAGGCAAAGAATAATATAAGTCTTTTATGTCAAAGGAGCAGGCGAAAAAACCTTTGTCTGGGTTACTCTTCAGGAAATCTGTGTGTTGCTGAAGTGTGTTGCTGAAGTGTGTTGCTGTTGCTGTGTTGCTGAAGTGTGTTGCTTCAGTGTGTTGCTGAAGCCAACATATGAATAAGTTTGCTTTCCATAATCTTGGCTCCAGCGCCAGGTCATGTTTCAAGGATCCTCCCATGAACTTCTACCTTATTTAAATTCAGAAGTAACGGTCTTGAGACAGTCTTAAGCTGAATTTTCCGAATGTGTTAGTGTGTGTCAGTAGACGCGGAACATCACTCACGAGAGATGCATTTCTAGACTTGTTCATTTGCAAGTGCGCCAAATTAAACAATTCTGTTTATTAGTGTATTAAGCGGAGAAAATTTAAATTCGTTTGTGAGGTGATGTTTCCAAATTAATCTTTTTAGTGATTACGCTTAATTTTGATCACAATATAGCTCCGGAACTATTGCACCTGTCCTGATGAAACCTGAGCGGCGACAGGTCTGCTACTAGGGCTTTGTTTTGTATGAGTTAGAAGTTTCCCGGTAGGTTATTACCAAAGTTAAAAGCGATCGTAAGAAAAAAAACGCGGTCCGAGGCTTTGATTTGACGGGCGTACCTTTTGCCCGAGTGGTGAGCCACCCTCCTCCTCTGAGCGAGGGCGAGGGAAGACGCGGGCGCCGCACGTTTATCAGCGTTTCTCTTTAACTTCTTTCTCATTGCATACCTTTTAATTGGCTAAAGCTATCGAAATACTTTTTTCACAAGAAGAAGCGGATTGTCATGTTCTAAAGGTAGGTTTCAGCGATGCATCAGTCAAGTTTGTGGTTATTTTTATAAAAGTGTTTTAATGAAATAAGATTTCTGCGCCACGCGGGCGCCACACGTTTATTAGCGGTTCTCGTTAAATTCTTTCTAACTCTGTATCTTCCGGTTACCTTAAGCTATCAAAAATATTTTTACACGGAAAAAACCGGACTGTTGTGTTCTAAAAGAAGATATTAGCTATTTTTCGGTGGCGTTTGTAGCTCGCTTTTGAAAAATTGTTTTAATGAAATGAGCTTTTTGCTGATTGCCACCTTAATTAGAGGCCTAGAGTGTACGGAATGGGGCCTCCTGGTAGCCTATGGGGTGCTGTTTATTATTATAATAAGCGGACAAAATTTAAATGCGTTTGCAAGGTGATATTACCATCTTAATCTTTTGAATCATTAGGCTTAATTTTGATTGCTTAATAACTCTGGAACTATTAAACCTAGCCTGATCAAACTTCAGCAGCGTTAGGTCTGCCCTAAGGACTCTCAACTTTATACGTAAGAAGTTTCCCGGTTGAATATTAACGAAGCTACAAGCGATCGTAAAAACACGTGGTCCGACTGTTGTTGTTTTCACAGATTCACAGTTTTCCGCTCCTAAAATTTAAAATTTTTGTTTGTAATAGCAGTATTTGTAGCGGTTGAACTCCTTGTATCTTCACGATCAAGCAGACATCACTCTGACCCTCCTAGAACCAAAATTGCTAAAGTTATAGGTAGATATGTGTAGAGCTCTTAACCGTGCTGCTGACGCGGCCGCCGTGCTAATAACCCCGATGTATGATTACTACCTACGAAAACAGTACACTCACCGTTAACAGGCCCACGTTGTCCGCGTCCGCCGCTCCATGAATATTCCTTAATACGAGCGTCACTTCGAACACGGTGTCATGCGTGACCACCATTGAAGATGCGCCTGTTCGCTAGAACTCGCACAGCGACCACGACCCCAGACCAACGCAACGCATTTGAAAGACGGATCAGACAGAGAGAGAGCAACGTTGAGAGAGAGGAGGAGGAGTAGGCACTGGCGGCGGTGCCGCAGCTGTCGACGCAGGTGTTCGGTGACGCAACTATTCTCTTATCTACGCCGCCGTTGTGGGAGCAACGCTGGCCGGGGTGAGCTGGGGAGGGGGAGGGGCGGGAAACCCGCCAAGACGGCGCCGAAAGGCAAACGCTATGGCGCATACGGCGGACGGCCGTATGACGTGGAATGACGCCTTGTAAATGGCAACTCTCCTTCCAGCCAGTAGCACAGCGACGCAGGTTATTCACCAGCCTCGGGTTCTTTGAGTATTTTGACGGAATGCGATTGCAGTGGGCGAAAAATAGTGAAGCAAAACTTGCGGGAAAACAAAGTGCACCATGGAATGGCCAGACACAATAATTATTTCGTCCTCGGTGGCATTAGCGGGAGAGCATCGCTACACAATTTTCAGAGGAATTTTTTTTTTCGCATTGTCCGTGTCTGGCGATTCCGCGTATGGTGCCGTAAACACCGAATGCGTAGTCGAAGCCGGAACAAATTAATCCACAGTCGCGGATGTTTAGACGGCTTGTCACGCACCACGAAACGTGCAGAGGTTGTTATAACAGACTTTTTGCTGACCACATGATCAGCACGTAATTCCATATGGTTGCCCAATGAGCTAGCTAAGCACCTGTAGCAAAGGCAGGGCACGTTCTTGTTAAGCGTTGTTAATATAAACGATGCTTGTGCATAAGTGCAGTGACAAGTTTCCATGTCAATTTGTCATAACCCACGTTTTCGAGCGTAGAAGTGCCTCAACGGAGCTAATCAGCTACCACAGCAAGTTCGCAAGCAACAATGAGGTACGACAATGTGAAGCTGTTTTCCATGTACTGAATAGTCCGTGTACACTGCGTTGACCACCGCCATTCCTTAAGCCACCTCTCATATAGACTCCCAGTCTGAACAGGCGTGGGACCTTAAACACTACGAAGCAGTGGCCCCCTCCCGCACACACACACACACGCGCGCGCGCGCGCGCGCGCGCGCGCGAAATTCGAGGGTGCACGGGCTGGTACACACACATACTTATTCACAGGCGCACACACATACACGTATACACACATACGGCCACACGCACACGCGACCTTAAACGCACGACTGCATGGGCGTACACATGTGCACAGGTACGCTTAACACAAGCACGGACTCGCACATACACGCGCACGCACACATGCACGGGTGTACACAAAACAGCGCTTACACACGAACACATGCGCAGGCTCACGCACACACACCCGTACTGGGGCGAACATTATGTTCCTGTATATATTCCATAGCAAACATGTAGCTTATACCCAACGCTAAGGAAGGCTTTCGTAACATGGATTGCACTTAATTGCCATTATAGATGAAACGCGATTTGCTTCTGCTGGCATTCTGCTGTATTCGGAGAGCACCTTCACATATTCTAAGTCAATTAGGCCGTCATTTAACGCAAGGTCCACATATTCGTGCAGTAGCTACGCTGCTCAGCCGCCAATTCGAAGGTCGTGGGTTTGATGCCGGCCGTGCCAATCGAATTAAGGCGGAGGCGAAATGGTAGAAGCCTGTGCACTGTGCGATATCAGCGCTCATTAACGAACACTAAATAGTCAAAATCTCTGGAGCATACCACTACGACGACCCTCATAATCATATCGAGGTTTTTGAGACGTAAAAGCCCAAATATTATAATTATGTGTTCTTCTTATGCTGAATATTCCATCTGGTGAATCGTCACCTACACCCTTATCAGGCACAAAAGCACCCTTAGAGCTTATTTTAGGGTGCTATCGAGGCGAGCACCCAAACAAAAGGGTGCTTTTTATTAAATCGACCATTTATGGGTGTTAAAGGGTGTTGCAAAGGGTGCTTTCTCGTAAAAGCACCCTTTTTACACTCTTTTGGGTGTAAAAAGTTTTACTGTGTATATTGTTGAGGATGCCCTAATTGTTTTCACGGCTGTAGCAGCAGGAGCTTTAGAAGAGACGAAATAAAAGATTCCCTTGCTCTGCCCCCGCGAGCTGCCCGCGAGGCCGCAGCCACTATTTTTTCACCTGAAAGTGCTAGTGGCGTTAACATTTCAGAACTTTCACGTTCATTTTTATTCAGCAAAGATCAAATTTTGTGTACACGCTTCAAAGCCATTTTTTATGAAAGTGCTTTTGCGTCCCTTTAGGGAAAAAAAGTTACGGGTGGCACTTGCCCCTTACATAACCATTTAGAAAAGGAACACGCATCACATTTCAATTCCCCATAGACCGTATCATTCGGCGAAGAGGACTGGACTGGAAATCAGCACCTTCTTCCTTTCTAGAGCGTGCCGATAGCACCGAGTGTCCTACTTGCTAGTGCTTGGATGAGTGGCGTTTCCTAACAATTTACCATGTGTTAAGTAGAACTACGGTATTCTTTTTATGTTTTATGACAATGTCAACCAGCGTGAGGTCAACGATGAGCCGCTGTGCTTCTTTGCTTGTTCCGAAAATTACAGAAAAATAAAGAAAACTGGCTAGGGGGGGGGGACTGTCCGAATAGTATGCGGCATGCATCACGAAACTCGCAGCTTTTGCTGTTGTTTCATGCTGTGCATAGTTTGTGTTGCGTAACAAGTTTTACATCGACATGTGCCAACCTATACCTTGATGTGGCAGTCTTCCACTCGGGTAAATGATAATCTGACATGTTTTTATTTATGACCAAACATGATCGGTGATTTACAGCCTTGTCTGTTGCGAAACATTTAACCACCACTCGTGCAGCCGCCTTTGTTTACGCTTCGTTTTCTTACGTTTTAGTATCATGGGTTTCGTGAAACATTAGTCTTGTAGCTTGGCTCAACATGGCTATCAGTGTAGTTGATGTCACTGTATCGATGCGCCCGAGAAACCACTCACTTCGCCACCGGGTAGCTGGCTTGACGTGTTTGAATTGCTTTGCCCTTAGGATTTGTGTAGCCCGAATACTCGCTCAAGTTTTCTTGAAAATAACGTGGCGCAATTCTCGTCGCGAGTGTACAGATCAATTGGGGCGGCAGGATGCATCGTACAACCTTTGCGATATAGAAGCCTAATCACGAAACAAAAAAAACTGAGCTGGTCACTTTGTGTTTGAAATATTTAGCAAAGGAAGACAATTTTTTGCGTAGTCAGGAACCCGGTCTGACAAGTTGTGCGATAAAGTACACCATAGGTAATATCTTCGTAGAGCGAAACATAGAGCACGTTGTGGCGGTTGTGTTCTGCTTCTCTATCTCATAGTTTAGCTAGTTACCTTGGGAAACGATGAGGAAGATTTCACATAGGCATTACAACTTAGAGGCAAACTACTTCATGACTACTATTTACAAGTTGCTAATCTGCCTTTTTATTTAGGCTTGCTAATTCAATGCGTGAGAAAAATGAAAACAAATGAAACATTGTGCTGGAGGAAGCAAAACAGTTTGATTAGCCAAATGACCTACAATACAATATGCACAAAAAATATTTTTCGCAGAGGCAGTTGTGAGTGAAGTGTTCACGTGCACAACAGTTCGAGAAGCTCACGTTGCCGAACCGTCAAACCTCTCTGCAGTGGCACAGCAGCTTTGTATGTATAGCTTTGCCAGCCGTAAAGTACCGCGTCTTGTTGCTTAGCGTGTCGCGTTCACCGTCACCAAAGGCGAGGTTGCACCGGCCGTGCGCCACCCAAAAGCAGTCACAAGAGCGGCTATCTACACATTCGAAGAAATGGACCAGTTCTGCAAAATAACACATACTAATAGCAAGTAACAAATAGGAAAACAAGCGAGGGTAGGCACGAAATTACCACGGATACAAAAGCGATGCTTCGTTGATCTGTCAATGCACTGAATCAAAGGTGACGACGCTGATCTAAACGTAAGCTCTGAGAGCGAATTGCCTAGATTCCATTCCCTCCCCATTTATGGCGCTCGAGGGAAACTGGAAAAAGTTGAGACAATCAACAAATAAGCCAGGTATTAGATACACCAGGGAGTAACGTAAAAAACTTTGACTATATATACAAATACGACCATTTGAAGAAACAATTATATGGAGCTTTTACTTTTGGGTGTTTGTCTCCTCCTCACCTTTTCACATTTTCATTGTCGGTGGACGTTGATGCCTGTGGCAACTGGTTGGCGAAACGTTTGTGCGAAAGTACTCGACCTATGTAATTTCACCATGCATGCACTATCTTCGATTTCTTGGCGCCGCAGTCAAACCAAACGCCACGACTCTCAAAAGAACGAGCATTGTGCGGGTATGTAAACTTCCGCACAGCGTTTTGAGTACCAGCACCACCAGACTCAATTTCATTCATGCCGGTGGGCAATATACGAGTGACTAACAAGGGTTTATGGAAGGTCGAACAGAAGTTACCAAATAGTCTGTTAGCAACTTACCAATACCGCCATCGCAAAACGTCGACACTGTTTGCTAACGCACGGCCCCAAGTACAGGTGGTATCGCTGGCACAACACAAACAATCCCCCCTGAAAAACGAACCTAACTATTACCGTTCAAAAAATTATTCTACGTTTAAAGGGTGCCAGCACTTGCTTTGCCTGCTTGAACGGCTGTTAACATAATTAAGCTTTTTGTAACAGAAAGAGTGCCGATAACATACTACACCAGCCACTCGCGACACGTCGTCGTCATTACATAATATTGTATTTCATCCTGATCAGATGCAAACCTTTCAGAACGTCTCACAGGCGCAGTATTCAAGACGAAATTCAGCATGCCAGATTGAACACAAAAATCGACTGCAACCGCACAATTACTTTTCATGGATACGCGGAGCATCGCACGTTCGAGTGGGTCGCCAGACAGGGATGGCACCACCCGCTAGGCAATGTGGCGGTAACCTGGCTAAAAATGTATATACGGACTTGGCCGCGTTGCAAAACGAGGAACCAATGAACCGATTCTCTTGGCCAAAGTTAATCCCTTGCAACCTCCTCGTTCTCCCTCTGTTCTGTCTCTGCAAAAAAAGGAAAGAAAAAGGGATGTTTCATTCAACACTCGGTTCTTCCAGGTGGTCTCCCTCCCAATGTACAGACCGAGCAAAATGCTACTTAGGTTCGCCTAAACAAATTATTATAAGTTTAAAGGGTGCCAGCACTTGCTCTGCCTGTTTGAACGGGTCTTAACATAGTTGAGTTTTTTTGTAACAACGATTGCCGATAACATACCACACCAGCCTACTCGCGACCTGGGCCTACCCATACATACCAGCACCGAGCGTCTGCTTGAGCTTGGCATTCACATCACGCTCAAAGAAATAGCAGAAGCCCAAGAGAGAGCACGGTTTGCAAGGTTATCTACAACAAGGTCGGGGAGAATGAACCTGCAGGAGCGCGGCCAACACCCAATGGCAATCAGACGCAATTACAATGATATGCCCTACAACATCAGGGAGATTATCACGGTGTCTCCTATACCAAGAAACATGCATCCAGAACACAACGTTGGAAGAAGAATAGCGAGGGCCAGGACTATACTTCGTCAAGTCTCAAATGAGGAACGAAGGGTCGTATTTGTTGACGCGGCTTCCTACTCCAATGGGAAAGCGTTTGTGGCTGTGGTGGTCGATGGGGCTGGCCATGTCGTCAACTCAGCGACGGTCAGGACGAAAGACCCAATCATTGCGGAACAAGTGGCCATTACCTTAGCACTCAAGATGGATAACATTGAAGTCGTCTACAGTGATTCAATGGCAGCACTACGGGCGTTCGCCAAAGGGACGGTCTATGAACAAACGCTGAGAATACTGCAAGGCAAGAACATAACGCATCATTTTCTGAGTTGGTTCCCAGCTCACCTTGGGCAAATTAACGATTCCCCTCGCAATCTCAAGGAAGCAGCACACGAGGCGGCGCGAGAACTCTCCAACCGCGCCTCTCCGGGGATGCGTTCTACCGTTGAAGGGGATAACCGGGAAATTCTTACAACATATAACGAGCTCACTAAACATTTCAACCTGTCTAGAAGAACTTTTCCTCCACCTCACAAAAATCTAACCCTACCCCAAGCACTTACATTAAGTCATTCGCAAACGCGGATGTACCCTACTTTGAAAATGTTACACATCATGTACCCTGACCTATACCCAAGTATTCTTTGTCCACATTGTGAAGGAATAGCTTCATTAGAACACATGCTCTGGCAGTGCACCAAATTCACTCATATATCGAACATCATCTCTTCCAGATGGGAAGCGGCAATCCGCAGCTCGTCCTTGGCAGATCCGCTCTGGGCTGTTCACCAAGCCCGCGAGGCGGCTGAAGAGCTTGGCATCTCAGTCCCCACGTGGGAGCTGCCCGCAACACAGTGATCTGTGTTTCGGAGGACCAAATAAAAGTTTATCCAATCCATTCCAGCCACTCGCAACACGTTCCCATCGTCGCATATTATTGTATTTGATCTTCGGATGCAAACCTTTCAGGACGTCTCAAAGACGCAGCATTGAAGACAAAATTTTGTATGCCAGAAAGAACACGAAAACGACTGCAACCGTATAATTACTTTTCACGGAAACGCGGAGCATCGCACGTTTGAGTGGGTTGCCAGGCACGGGATGGTGCCGCCCGCTAGGCAATGTGGTGGCGACCTGGCTAAAGATGTATATGCGGACTTGGGCGCGTTGTAAAACGAGGAACCGATGAAGCAATTCTCTTGGCCAAAACCCTTCCATTCTCCTCCTTCCGCCTCTCTTCTTTCTCTGCAAAAAAGGAAAGAAAAAAAGATATTTCGTTCAACACTCGGTGCTTCCAGGTGGTCTCCCTCCCAAAGTACAGACCGAGCCTAATGCTACTTAAGGTCGCTATCCGGACGAGAACCGGCGCTTTCAGCTTGGTATGGCTAAAAGTAGGAGCAATCATATTGTCGAAGTACAACGCGAACAAAACACAAGTACGCCTTAAGGCAGCGAAAGCAGCATGTTCTCAAGAGCTGAGCTGCAAGATTGTCGTCTTTGTTCTCGAGACAAGCCAGAGGCCCACTACCTGGGGTCCACTAAATCCCCACATCATCGTTCTCGTTCACACGCAGACACGGGTCATTTGCCTCCCTCTAAAAGAGGGAGGCAAATGACCCGTGTAATGCAGTTAATAATGACCCGTGTAATGCAGTTTATAATGCAGTTTTTTTTAATGAAAGTCTCACGCAATCACTAGCTGACGTAAGGCTTGATGCGCACTACGTGAGCGAGTTCAGGATGGTGCTGGCGACGCGTGGTACTACACAAACTGTCGTGAACAACTTCGTAAGTGACCTCACTCAGTTGTCGCAGCACTCAGTATGGCCCAAAGTATCTTCTTAAAAGCTTTTCGGAAAGTCCTCGTTTCCGTACGTGTGTCCAAACCCATACTTTGTCGCCAGTTTGATAGACGACTGTTCTGCGGTGAGCATTGTAGCAGCCTGCATCGTACTCTTGCTGCTGGCGGATCCGTAAACGTGCAAGTTGCCTAGCTTCTTCCGCGCGTTCCGTAAACTTGTCGGCGTATCGGTGGATGTCCTCACCTTCGTGCGGTAGCATTGCATCTAGCAGTTCGTATGTCTCGTCCATGAACGAGGCTGAACGGGGTCAGGCGGGTCGTTTCGTGCTTGGCCGTGTTGTACGCAAATACTATGAATGGCAAGATTTCATCCCCATTTGTGTTTAACTTCTACGTACATCGAAAGCATGTCTTCAATGTGTTTTTTAGACGCTATGTCAGCCCGTTCGTTTGTGGGTGGCAGGCGGTGGTCTTACGATGCGCTGTTGCACTCAGCTTGAGGACGTGATTCAAAAGAGCTGCCATAAATGTGGGTCCTCTGTCTGTGGTCACGACGGTTGGTGCACCATGCCTCGGTACAATATTCTCAATGAAAAAAAATCTTGCCACCTCCACTGCTGTACCTATCTGGATAGCCTTTGTCTCGGCATGAGGGATCAGATAATCCGTCGTGACGATAATCCTGCGCTTCCCTGCAGTAGAAGTAGATAGTGGGCCCAAAATGTCCATGCCGATCTGGTAGAATGGAGCTGTTGGGACCTGCACGGGTTGCAGGAGGCCAGCTGGTTTAGTCGGTGGGGACTTGCGTCGCTGGCCGTCGAAACAGGTACGGACGTGGTGCTTCACGGCTGTGGTTAGTCTCGGCCAGTAATACCTTTGCTGTATTCTGGCCCACGTTCTCATGTAACCCAAACGGCCAGAGCTCACCCCGTTGTGGCATTCTTTGAGCACGTCGGTACGAAGGGCTGCTGGGATGACAAACAGATAGGCGGAGCCCGTCGGCGACAAGTTTCTTTTGTAGAGTACTCCGTCCCGTAAACAAAACAATGACAACACTCTTGCGAAAACTCTTGGCGCCTTCTGAGATCTGCCATCCAAGCAGTTAATTAGGCCAAGACTCAGCGTCGTCACGTTGTTGCTGCGCAATGGCGGTAGTGTCGAGGACACCGATAAATTTCGTTTCCTCCTCTTCAGGTAGGGTTGCCGACTCAAGGGGTGAACGGGACAGACAGTCAGCGTCCATATGTCGCTTGTCTGACTTATGTACGACTACCATATCGAATTCTTGCAGCCTGACACTCCAACGCACTAATCACCTGGTAGGGTCTTTTACACTTCCTCCATTCATACTGTGGCCCTGACTTCCCGCAAGGGACAAAACATCATCTTATTTCCTGTATCTACGCCTGCAGCTGCCCAGCAAAAGGCACCCCCCCCGCAAATTTTTGCGTGCCCACATCCTCGCCAGCCCCAGCCCCTGCGGTGTTCCCGCTGCCACCGAATCAGACAGGGAACCGCCACCTGCTCGCGAGACCAACCGTGCCTGCGCTGTGGCGTCAAACACGCCATGGGGCGTGTGCAGCACAACCTTCTCACTGCATAAATTGTAGCGATAAACAATCCGCAACCGAGCTGCGCTTCACTATTTGGCGGCGCCAGCGCATGGCCGCGGTCACCATAGCCTCATCTGACAGCACCGTGACTTGCCATCAAGCTTTGCAACACACCAGGTTGCTTGGAGTCATGCGACGACCATCATGGATGGCTGTTTCTGGCATGAGCTCCTCGGTACCAGCGGCGTGGCCCCGGAAGCCGCGCTGCAAACTACATCGAGATCGCCCGTCGTCCCCCCGAAGACGGCAACGGCTTTGTCCTCGTCTGAAGCCGCTGTGATCTTCGTCACTACGCGCTCTACGACGACGCAGACACAAGGTGCCTCATCACATCTGCTGGCGGCTGCCGCTGTCTCGAAGAGTTCGACGACCACGCCACCCGCACCCTCGACGCCACCGACCTGCGCCAGCCTCATGACAAACACAAAGACTGGCGCACTCCTTGCCGCATTACGCATGCTGTGATCCCGATGTTCCTCTTTAACTCTCCGCAGCGACGGAATTGTGTGGTGGCCCTCCTCTTCGTGAGAGCCTTATGAAAGGAGCAACCGTCAGGGTCAACTGGACTTACTTGTGAGTTTGAAAGGCCCAACTTTCTTAATACTTACGTTAGTTCGTGCGCATCACTGGTACCTTGACTTTTTCGGTCTCCTGCACATAGCGTTGGTTTGGACGCTTCCGGGCAAGTAGGTTGAACGAGTCGCAATGCCAATTTTTTCGCCCTGTTTTTTCTGGCCATCTGAAACCTATGCATTCTATCACCATTGCCCTATCCCTGTACTGGCCTGTGAAGGTGTCATCTCAAAGATAACTGAAGGGATTTTTGAATTAAAGGAAGCTTCGTGTTTAGGAAGGACCAACAGTATTATTGAGGATGTCCTATTTGTTTTCACTGCTCTAGCAGCAGGAGCGTTGAAACTTACGTCACCTTTGTATTCCTTGGCCCGGAGCAACTGTACTTTCTTATCTTCAATCACGGCCTCCGTGACCAACCTATGATGTGCCATTGCCATAACTAATCTTCGAGGCCGCACTTCAGCAGTGCTGGTGTTACAGAAAATGCGCCGTACCGAGAATGACGTCACCGTGTTCAATCAATGTCTCAAGAAGCCCGGATGCGCATCCACTGTTTTTTCATCGAAAAAAATATTGGCGCTATTTTTTTAGAACTCTCGCGTTCCTTTTCTGATTCAACAAGTATCAATATGTCCGTACACGCTCCTAGGTAAATTTTTAAACTGTGCTCCCGCTTCCCTTTAAGGATAAACTGTTACGGATGGCACTTTCCCGATGCATAACCATTTCGAAAGTGAAGACAGCACATTTTGATTTCCTATAGACTGTACCACCCAGCAAAGAGGAGTGGACTGGAAATGAGCACCTCCTTCCTTTCTAGAGCGTGACGACTGCACTGAGTGTCCTACTGGCTGGTGCTTCGAAGAGTGGCATTTTCTAACAATTTAGCATGTTATGTAAAACTTCGGATATTTTTTAGTTTTTTGACAATGTCAACAAGCGAGAGGTCAACGATGAGCCACTGTGCTTCTTTGCTTGTTCTAAAAATCACAGAAAAATAAAGGAAACTGGCAAGGGGGGGGCTAGCGAATTATGGAGCTTTTGCTGTTGTTTCATGCTGTGCATAGTTTGTGTTGCGTAACAAATTTTACATCAACATGTGCCGACATATACCTTGATTGTGCAGTCTTCCACTTTTGGGAAATGATAAGCTGATATGGTTCTAGTTATGACCCAACATGATCGGTGAGTTAGAGCCTTGTCCGTCGCAAAACATTTACCCACCACTCGTGAGCCGCCTTTGTTTTCGCTTCGTTTTCTTATTACTTTTTAGTATCATGGGTTTTGTTAAACTTTATTCTTGTAGCTCGGCTAAACGCAGTTATCATTGTTGTTGATAAGACTTTATCAACACGGACGAGAAACCACTCACTTCGCAGCCGGGGTTATTGACGGCTTGATGAATTTATTTTTGTTTTGCGCACCAGACATGTGTATCCTGAATACTCGGCGAATTCTACTTGAAAATAACGTGGCGGAACTCCTGTCTCGAGAGTAGAAACCAATTATGACGGCGGGGTGCATCGTAAACCCTGTGCAATATGGAAGCCGAATCGGGAAAAAAAATTGAGTAAGTGAATTCGTGTTTGAAATAACTACCAAAAGAAGACAATTTTTTGCGTCGTCAGGAACCATCTCTGAGAAGTTTCGCCATGAAATACAACATAGCGTGAGGAACCAGTTCATTCAGCTAGGGTCGAGCTATATCACACAGGTGATCATATTTACAGATGATTAAGATGCGCAGTTGATGATTATATCTAAAGAGAATGAAGATGCATTCACTTGTCGCGCTCACACTAATTCCCCCGCGCGGTGAAAGCGGCCACGTGGTCGCCTGAGAGTATTATCAAATGCGTCGCACATGACGCTTCAAACAAGATACCTGCACTATTCCTGTCACTCGGTAACGACGATTAGGATAATTGCGAAGAGGAGAAACGTGGTAAATGTCAGGATATGTCCACTCGACCACCGTGTACAGCCCAATGAAGTGACTGGTACATTTGTCGCATAAGCCAGGGACGCGTAGAGTCCATATAAGAACTTCGTCACCAGGGGAAGAACCCGCAACACGGCGAGACGAGTCGTAGCGAGATTTTCGAGTGTCTTGAGAGAGGCCTGTGTTAAAGCGGGACAGGGGATTGCAGTGTGCGAAACGAGATAAAGATTCTTCAGAGAAATGAGTCGTCGAGGGTGCAGAGGCCGAAATAAAAGAGACACTTAGAGCGAAACTCGGCGAGCAACCATGGACAAGAAAAAATGAAGAAAAGCTGGTAGTGCGTTTAGGTGCCGTATTATAAGAGATTGTCACGAAGGGTAGAATCGCATCCCTGTTCGTGTGTTTGGGGTGAATGTACATGGCGATCATGTCCAATGAAAGCGTTCAGTCAATCCGTTGGTCTGCGAGTGGTAGCTAAAAGAGGTCTTGTGAACAGTGTTCAGGGCACGCAAAACTTGATCGACAATAAAAAAGAAAAAGACTTTGCCACAACCACTCAGGAGTATGCGTTGAGCTCTATAATGTAAAAAGATTTGGCGAAGAAAGAAATCGGCAACTTCAGTGGCAGTCTCCGATGGTATAGAAGCTGTTTCTGTGTAGCGGTAAGGTGGTCGATGGCAGTGACAATCCAGTGATTGACATTGAATGATATAGAAAGAGGGCCATACAAGTCGAGTCCAACGACTTCAATATGCAAGGCGGCACAAGGAAAAGGTTGCATTAAGCCAGCCGGAGCAGTTGCCAGTCGTTTTCGCTGTTGGCCTGGGAGAGCGGCGGTTGGATCGTCATGTAAACCTTGCAGAACTTCACGTGGGACTACGGGTAAACACTTGTTGCCATCGATCTGGTAAATTTAGTGGTATAAAGCACCACCGACAAGCTTAGATTGTTAAAGTTATCGACGGAGTCTGGCGTTTGGAGAAGTAGTAGAGCCGTTCAAGCAGTGAACAATGATGCGGCTGTATGGGTCGACACGTTGTTGTGAAACAACGATTGATAGGGTGCCAGGTGATCAACTTAGTGCCGCGATTGTTGAGGTGCATTCGTTTTGGAGTATCGATGGTGAGTTGCTTCTGCTGGGCAAAGGACAGCGCGATGGATTATAAGCTTCTTGATGCTCCTTCCCATATCTGTAGGCGACATTGAAATTGTACTCCTGCAAGGGAAGCACCCAGCGACGGAGGCGACCTGATAAGTTTTTTCAGAGCTGAAATGTAGTATAGAGCCCTTATGGTCAGTAACAACGGTAAAATGACGGTCGTGAAGATATGGTCGGAATCTTTGCACTGCCCAAACAACAGCAAAGTCCTCCTGCTCGGTGATAGTGTAGTTTTTTCTGCAGCTGTAAGAACACTACTTTCTTGAGCAACGACATGTTCGCGTGAATTTTTTTCACGCTGCAAGAGTACCGCACCTACACCATAACTACTTGCCTCGTTGTGAAGGATGGTAGGTGCGGTTGAATCGAAGTAGCAAAAGTACCCGATCTGAGATGAGGGCTTGCTTCTATGTCGTGAAAGCGCTTTCGCAGCCTTCGGATCAAATGAAGCTGACGTTGCTTGCGATGCAAGAGGCGCTGATGACAAGGAATGAAAGCGGACGCAGAAGACGAGAAATCCTACCCAAAATGAGAGCGTGGGTGCACTCGCGAAATACCGCAAAAATGATGCGATGTCGAAGGCCTTCTATGCAGACACAAACGGCACACACTGTAAGTGGACAAATGAGAGCGTTCGTCACTGCACGGAGAGGTGGGCCGCCACAAGGCGTGGTGACTTTTCGAATGCGGGAACGAAAATCAGCATGAATTATCGAAATGGCAGTGCCAGCGTCTACAAGAGCACCAACGTGTACACCTTCTACAAACATTGCTATCAAATTCGATGGCCACTGTTGAGGTATTCTTGGATGTCCGGTCGATTCAGTTTCCCCTCCTAAAACTGCATCAGAGAAATTCCCCGCGTGGGTGTTCGTGGAAATGGAGGCGGGCCGTAGAGGCGACACTAAACGGTGACCTAGCGAAGGCGACCTGTGGCGAGACGTGCGGGCATTCCCAGGCATGTCAGTATGGTAAGTAGGAGACGATGAATGGTGATAGGATGTGCGGGAGGGTAGTCATAGTTCTTGGTCGGGCGGAAGCTTTGATGTTCTTCAGGAGCATAGTCGCGTGTCACGTCTTGTTGGCGCCTTCGAAAAAACCGAGCGATGTGTCCACGATAGCTGCAGGAGGCCTCCGAAACTCTTAACCCAGACAGCACACCGGCGTTACCAATCTTGGACCCGTATCGTCGAATGTCGACCGCAATATTGGCCCAAGGTTGGCATCTCGGCCAGGTGCAACTTGCTCTGACGCTCAAGCCAACCTGGGGCAGACGTTCTACCGTTTCATTTGCCAATATCCAGCCGACACTGGCCCACTAACACAAATCAATGAGGACCATCCTTTCACCGAAGTAGTTGCCAATATACATCCAGCTGAGGACCATTCTCGGACTATTTGTTGCCAAAGAAATGCCATTATTATGCCAACATTTGATTACGATGAATATTGGCTGCCGTTGGCTTGGCAATACTCCACCATTAATAATATGGGCTTTTTACTACTGGCATTCCTTATCCGGTAGACTTTACATAACGCCCCCAGAACTTCCCTAAGCAGATTATAGCAGCCCCATGCGTGCTTCGCGGTGTAGTACACATCAAGGCGACTGACCACTGGACGACTTAGTGTAGAAACACTACATAACTACGCTAACCCGTCCATTTTTTGCTTTTTTTCTTGCATTGCCCTTTACTCTCCCCACATGTAGAGCACAAGGCTGCACAAGTCTAGTTACATTCTAGTTTTCTCCACACATTCATCCTCAGTTTTGCGAGAAATAGTAACATAGGCAATTCCATTAAGTATTAGCAGAAAACACTAGCTAAAATATCTGCTTGCTGCAAATATTCCGCACACAAGCACTCGATAAATAAGAATACCAAGACACAAGTTTTATAACTTTATATATAAGTATACAGAGTCAAACAAGTATTTTCAGTTCAGCTTTTCAAGTAACTGCTGTTCAGTAATGCAGCACGAACTAGGAGTAGAGTACAGCAAGGCTCCAAGGGCACAGAGCTGGCCAGGGCAGCAGAGGTGGGGCGTTGATTTAGTGGCTGCAGCAGGAGATGAGGCAATGGCGTTGTGCTGCACAGGGTCCTGAAAACAATGACTGGGCAGAAAACCAACCATCACAGGTGATCGCAGGTCCCTGCTCTGAAGGGCAGCAGCGATTGGGCTGCAAATTTATGAACACATCTGTGAAGTGCCTTTCCCAACCTCCATCAAGGCCAACAAACTTGAACAGCCGCATTTTGATGAAATGCTGAGCAATTTTCAAACACCTTCATAGGTGAATAGAAATAAACACCTCAAAATAAGTTCTGAGCACTGCAGTGTAACATATGAGCAAGCTAAAACAATGAAAAACATGACTTGCAGTGTTGCAAGCCAGGTGAACTAGTCTGCCGCTATAGCTTATGGCTGTATGAATTTATAACAGGATAACAGGACAACAAGCCACATGACCGCACGAACTTTAAACTCAGGGTTATTCTTGGGTAAACGTCAGCTAATACTACACAAGAAGATGAGTGACCTCCAGATAGACAACACAAGATGAAAGAATCTATTGATTGATTGATTGATATGTGGGGTTTAACGTCCCAAAACCACTATATGATTATGAGAGACGCCGTAGTGGAGGGCTCCGGAAATTTAGACCACCTGGGGTTCTTTAACGTGCACCCAAATCTGAGTACACGGGCCTACAACATTTCCGCCTCCATCGGAAATGCAGCCGCCGCAGCCGGGATTTGAACCCGCGCCCTGCGGGTCAGCAGCCGAGTGCCTTAGCCACTAGGCCACCGCGGCGGGGCTGAAAGAATCTATGGAAACCCGATTTCTGCACTGACACTTGTGGATTATTGCACGACTTCGGAAATATTTGAAATGGTATCTCCAAGTGCTATGAAAAATGGGCTGTTGTGGTTTTCTATGTTTTCCTTTCTGCAATAAATAAACCTCCAAAATTTCACGTCCTTTTTCGGACTTGCATCGATCCGAAGTCTTGGTTTTTTAGGAGACCAGGACTGACTATGTGACTTGCCAAAAAACAGCCCTTTGTATAAAGTCGCGACACAACTCAGCCATTCGCGCCCAGAATACCGGTTGTAGGGAGAGCACGCACGTGTGCCATTGCCATAGTTCTAAAATGTAATTGGCAAAATAATTTGGAGAACATTATGACATATCTGCAGCTGTAAAAAGTCAGTTCTTTCTCCCAGTTTTACGAATCTCATGGTCACCATTTTGATAAATCCACATTTGAATTCTTAAAAAAATTGACAGGCCTTGTGACTTCTACTGTGGACCTCATAATTGTTTGCTGAGTGGGGTGAATAAAGGAAATACTACTTGGTTTAAATAGCAGTGCTTAAATTCACTATGCATAATTTAGGGAATGTTAAAGATCCTGCATATATATATATATATATATATATTCAAATCCAAGCTTTCCTTCTCAAGCTGCTCGAAATTTGGTCTTGCGCGGATAAAAAATAAATGTTTTTTTCTTGTAACCTGCTCCGAATTTAGGATTTATTGCTCCAAAAGTGACATTTTGCAGCTCCAAAAACTGCCTCAAATTTTATTTCGGCTGTTGCACCCCTGGCAAATGTATCAGCAAGGAATTTAATAGCGAAGTTTTAACCTTTTTTTTTAACAATTAATTATGAAATGATGACAGTGAAACTTGTGCATTAGAAACCTCAGACAACAGTTTGTCAATATAACTCATGTCATTGTTTCTCTTTATTTTCCAGAATATATCTACGTGCGGCTGGTACGGAGACGCACGCTCGCTTTCTTTACAGGCTGTATACAGGAAGGAGGCTGTGCTTCTACCTATCCCCGCAATCGTGCTCTAAAGTAACTCTCCGCCGTCCTTTGTAAAAAATACTAGCGCACTGAAATAATGCTCAGGTTCATTTCTACTGTTGCACTTCCTGGTGGTACCAATGAAATAGAAACATGGTTGCAAGCATATATGGAAACACTTTTGGATACTTCAAGAAAAGAGTAAATTGATAAATATTCCATTCTGCACGCATGTACCATTGTGCGTTGCGTTTAGAAGGCTCAGCAACGTGATCCGTCACCAACTGGCAGACGAAATAACAGAAAACATAATTTTTTTTAGAAAAATTGTTTTGGGAACGTTTACTTCGAATCCACATGCTGGCAGCCAGTGCCCATGAAAATGATAAATTTTGCACATTTTTCTTTAAGGTATCACCTTTTGTGCCTGTTGAAATAAGTACTTCAAAAAGGTGAGAGTCAAAACACAGGAGGGATTGCTACTTATTTCACAAGTAGGCACAAATAGCAATTACAATAGTAGGAGTAATATCAATCTAACATAATGTCATAAAAATATTATTTGTTCAAAATCAAAACCGAAAGTTACAAGCATGATAGAGCATGTACTGGTAGAGTTTTGCAGAGATGTTGTAGTGCAGAAAAAAAAGCCCAAGCTATTGTACACCCCACTGACTCCTTGCAAACATACAAAATCTCAAGACCACACAAGTGCAGATGCAATCTTTAGTGCAGATGAAAAGGTTTGAAACATTTTCATATAATTAAGGCTCGCCAGAGACGCAGGGGAATACTAAAGTTTTAGATAATCAGAAAACGTTCTCATCAGTGCTAATATATTTTCATTGCGCCTAATGAAATAAAGCTGTTGGCAAAGCCCTGTCGTGATGCTTTACGCTAAAGTAGCGGCATTGCTTTCAACCAGAGATGCTTTTGTGTGTGCTTGTAAGCAAAGCCAGATAGCATGTCATTCTGACCCGTTGACATTTTTATGCCAATAACTCGAAGAATCCGGAGAAACATTTCAAAATTAGCGCCGACCCCTCTGCGTGACTCATGTCCACGCTTTTCGGACAGTCCAGTAGCAATGAATCTTCAATGTATGTTTCAAGAATCAACTGCAAATTTCCAAGAATTTTCGTTCGAGGAAGTTATTTCGCTGATATATTTATGAAGACGCCGTAGTGGAAGGCTTTGGGAATTTTCACCAAGTGGAGATCTTTAACGTGCACCTAAATCATAAATCTGACCACACGAGCCCCAAGAATTTTTGAGTTCTTAAGGCTTGAGGCTTGAGGTCTTAAAAAAATGTGCGGAAAATGAAACAATGTACAACAATCTCCAGAAAAAAGCGCTCCGATATAGGTAAGAGTGCACTCGAATTTGTAAAAGACTATGTGTATTAAAGACAGATAATAACCACGGAGCAAAACGACGACACTGAAGTAACTAGAAGAATAAGAATGGAGTGGAGCACATTTGGCAGCCCTGTCAAATCGTGACAGGTAGATAGCCTCTATACCTCAAGAGAAAGGTATATAACAGCTGCTTCCAGCCGGTACTTAGGTACGGAGCGGAAACCTGGAGACTTACAAGGAGGGTTCAGATCAAATTGAGGACGACGCAGCGAGCAACAGAAAGGAAAATGGTAGGTATAACCTTAAGAGAGAAGAAGAAAGCAGAGTGGCATAAGAAACAAACCGGGGTTAAGGATAATATATGTACGTCAATTAGGCCGTACATGCTTTATATGTATTGAATATTATGCTTAGACATCTCATTTACATTCGTCGTTCATTACCGTCACGTAATACCAAACTTGGTATCTGGGGAGCCAACAAAATGGCCGTGAGGGCGCTATAAGTATAGAATTCAATCATGTTATATATCGCACGCATATCAAGATTATCATGTTTCGACGTGTCATTTACCTTTGTCATCTGTTCCATCAAGTGATACCAAATTTAGTACATGTGGAGCTAGCGAAATGGCCACGAGCACATCGTGAGTGTGGTATGTTGCCATGTTCTTACATGGCATGCATGTCACAACTATTATGTTTACACCAGTCATATACCATCGTCATTTATTGACGTCCCATAATACCTTATTTGGTAATTCGGTATATATACGTCATTACTTTTAAATATAATGTAGAACGGAAGAAAGAAGTTGACGAAATTGTAAGTTGCCAACGGGAGGGTCCGAACATGCGCCAAGATTGCTTTTCGTCCACTTTTCTTTTTTCGCAATCACGGTAGGTTGAATTCAATCGCATCCCCTATACTTTCCCTGGCATAATTGTCTGTTAGTCCTGATTTGTACTTTTACAGCGAAAGCTGTAAAACGATGTGCGGCGTCGTATTGGGCCGCCGTTGCTGCCGTTGTCCGTAACCACTACCTTGAATTAAAAAAAACTAGTACGAAAGACACATTGAGGCTAGACTCTAGGTTCGCATTTTTTGTTTTTTTGTCGTTTTTTGTTACATGATATTTAACACAACTGTTGCTTACGTATATACATAGCGTGCTAACTATAACGGGTCAAGTCGAAAAATGTACAATGAATGTTTTAAAGTAAATCTCACACAAGACAGTGTTTTAGGCGGTATTTGAGTAGCTCATTTTCTGAACTCAGCTTACCAGTCCGGCTGAATTTGCAGTTGGTCAAAAAAATTCCCTTAGCCACACAGTCATTTGCACAAAGTGGCATCGCGAGGACACCATTGGCTCCGCATACCTATGCAGAATGCAAATTTTTCATAAACACTGCATGCCCATTAACAAGAGCATGTGTACTGGCATGGCAATGCATTTGGCTGGTACGAGGTAACGGATTCTATGAGAATTTTTATCGAGGCGTTTTTAAAGCCCTCGCCAGGAAGTCCCAGAAAAGGATGGCATGCTTACAACTAATAAAGCAATGTTATATTCTTTCCGAAACTTGGCAGAGGCTGCAGGTAATACAAATATGCTTTTGCGGTTTAACCAGGCTTTTACAGGTATTCTTTATGTATGCACTTTGTAATAAAATTTCTTGGTTATTGATGAAATAGGTATTTTAGTTACGCGTACTAGCACGTTGACCAGAAAGTTCAATATATAGTGAGCGGTAAAGTGGGGCTGAAAAGAGCGCACGTAGTACAGCATATTATAGGTGTTTTGTTGAGCTAAAGAACAAGTACTATTTGGAAAATCTGTCAGAAAATGCACTGACTCGTATGCTTCACGCACGAACCCTTGCACACAGCGAAGTTATGTGAAAGTAGTAGCTACCACTATATTTGATAAAACATCTGCGAAAACCACTTCCGAGAATGTTCGAATCATTGGATGATTGTGGTCATGAAAATAGGAAAAGCGCCACACCAGTTGTCTGAAAAAGAGGTGTATCAACCCAAGACTACCTGCGCAGACAGGTGTAAAAACATTTTCTCGCCTCATCGGTGTATAAATTGATAACAGAATAAAGGTAGCAAGTATATGGTAACTGCCCCGCCGCAGTGGTCTAGTGGCTAAGGTACTCGGCTGCTGACCCGCAGGTCGAGGGTTCGAATCCCGGCGGCGGCGGCTGCATTTCCGATGGAGGCGGAAATGTTGTAGGCCCATGTGCTCAGATTTGGGTGCACGTTAAAGAACCCCAGGTGGTCGAAATTTCCGGAGCCCTCCACTACGGCGTCTCTCATAATCATATGGTGGTTTTGGGACGTTGAACCCCACATATCAATCATCAAGTATACGGTAAATATTTTGTGTGTAGACCATGGAACAACAAATTATTTGCAGTACGTAAAATACTTTTGCTGCCAGAAACAGGTTGCATGCTTTATTTCTGCCTAAAATGGAGAGGTTATTAGTTCTAAACTTCAGAGCAAAGCGCTTTAGGGAGGGTGCAAGTTGTTTCCTTTATTGTGCAGTTGAACGACATACATATAATTGAATGCCTAGGAATTTGGCGGAACACAAGACCAACCAATACCCTGAAAATGAGTTGGTTAATATGCCCATGAGCCAAACCACAGTCTTAAGCTTTTATCAAAGTTCATTCGTGCCCTTGAAGGTTTTCCTAATTCTTCGATTGTTGACATCACCAATTTAATACTGGAAAAATATGTGAAAACAAAAGTTGGTCAACCGCATACGCCAATACCTTTACCTGACTCCCATAAGCACTGGAGGCGCGGACGTTGTTAATTCAATTACACTTACGTTCAGTGGCTCCAAGTAGAGAGCAAAAAGCATTAGTGACAATTAACAGCGTTGTTTCTCAGACGAGTTAGAAAACAGGGGTTTTGAAAGATAGCCAATAACAATAAACGAGTTGAAAAATCACTGTAGCATGGTTTCAAAAGATTGTTGATCCAATGTTGGCATGTTTGAAAAGAGAAAATAGAAAAGAATGACGAACTTCATCAAAGGCTTTCGTTAAGTCTAGTTGTAGTATTGCCAGTTGTTCATGTGAGTATGAACAATGTTCCAATACTGTGCGACAAAAGTGTATATTATTCTAGATTGACCGACCTTTTTTATCACACGTCTGATGGACACCAACATGTTGTGACATTCCAAATTGAAGACTGTTTGAAAGTACCTCTGTAAAAATTTTGTAGTCAACGTTGCACAATGTAATTGGTCTGTAGTCATCAATGTGACGCAGGTTTTCCCATCTGAGCACTTTGAGATTAGAACAGTGTTGCTTTTAGTAAAAGAGCGAGGAAGCACCTCCACATTTTAACTCAGCGTGATTATGTCAAGCAGTGCAGGGCACAGTACTGATTTTATTGTTCTGTAAAACTCGTCACACATGCCACCAGGTCCTGGCGGTTTCAGCATTGGTAATTGTTAAACGGCAAGTTCTATTTCTCGTTTAGTGAATGGCCCACTGATCGAGTTACGTTCTTTGTCAGTTAGAGAAGTCACAAATTACAAAATCTGGGTCACTTCAACTTTGTTTTCGTTTTGAGAAAAGGCGCTGAACAAATCTTTGAAATAAACTTTAAATTCCGATAAATTCCGTAGTAATTACACTGCTATAATTGACCAATATTCCTCTTCAACATGTGGGCTCCCCTGAATGCAAAATACGAGTATTGCGGGATCGAACAGAGACACCTCTGTAACGTAAAGCGTCATGCCTCTAGAGTTCGTTTTGGTTTTAGCGATTCCGGCTGTATCGCGACCAGGGTCGTCACGCTCAAATTCATATAGCCATGCCGGTGATTGAGACTTGTTCGCAAACTTGTCCTGGGCACCCTCGATGTCGGGGCAAGAATCACGTTATTATGAGTATTAAAGCGTTTTAGAACAGCAAAGGAAACATTGCGCATCACACAATGCAAATAGCATAACGAGGGGTCGTCCAATACCGCAACTCATTACAAAATTTTGTTTTTGATTAAGCAATAACCTTGGCGATTAACCTTGGCATAATTCAAAATCATTAGTCACTGCATGAACAATGGGCACAAAATTATCTGAAATTGCTTAGCAGATACAACGCTTCATAATAAAATGACAAAAATAGCAAAGCGAATGCGGCTATACTACCCCGAAATTATTCTTAATAGTGCCATAGTGGGTATCCAGCAAGTGTGCGAACAGTTACCTATTGAGTGTTTAGAAAAGGCCCTGAAAGCCCGCTCTTCTAGCTTTCGCTCTGTCTCAGCTTGGATATTGTTAGCAAACTTTCCTTAGGCACGCTCTAAGCCGAGAAAAGAATCGCGTTATTATGCATGAGTAACAAAGCGTTTTAGAACTGCAAAGAAAAACCAGGTGTCACACAATGCGAATAGCGTAACAAGTGGGTCGTCCAATAGCCCAACCCATTACAAAAGCTTGTATTTGATCACCTAGCGACGGTGGCGCATAGCCACTTAAGGCATATTTATTCATCGTCGTAAGCAACTGCACGAATAATTTGCAAACAACTACCTGCAAGTTTTTAGCGGATACAACGCTTCATCGAAAATTACGAAAATATTCATCGAAAATGATGCTCTGCTACCCAGAAAATAATAATTTAATGCCATAGTGCGTTCCCGGCAAGTGTTTGATTGATAGATATGTGGGGTTTAACGTCCAAAAAACCTCCATATGATTATGAGACACCGTAGTGGAAGGCTCTGGAACCCGGCAAGTGTGCTTGCAGTGTTTACCCAATGAGTGTTCAGGAAAGACTCCTAAAGGCCGCTCTTCTACGTTTTACTCGGACTGTGCTGCGCTTTGCGCGCAAGCCTGGCTTTTTTTTCTAACGAATAAAACGAGGCCCTAAATCCACAACACTCCTTCCGGTATGTATATACAATCACAAGCTGCGTAGGCACGACAGTACAAGGTTCGATGGAGTATAGCAAACAGAAAGCATCAAAGCAGTTGCGTAATTTTTTGTTATCTATGTCCCTTTATACTTTACATAGTGCCTACGCTTATTATGAATATTTATGCCTGAGGTCCCACCTTCAATAAAATCGGTTTTCTGCTGGCGCCTGCGTTCATCTTTCCTTCGTGATGAAGCGTTCTCCATGGAAATATTCACAATAAATAGAAATTCTTAATAAAATTAGTCCCACAATAAATGTTTTCAAGTAATGAACATTCATATAGAAAGTTTCTGCCGTATAGTTTCGTTTGTTCTTTCCTATTTTGCGAAACAACCCCCGTAATTTTATTTAATTATTTCAGGTGATGCTGCAGGACAGTTCTTCTACCGAAGTACGGACCGAGGTTCAACACATGTTTGAAGCTGCCGAGGGCCTGACGGCGAAACTGTTTCGCCAGTTGCAAACAGCAGGCAATCATCTTCATGGAAGTTACATGCTGTTCTGCGAAAAGTGAAGCCGAAAAAACGTGCTCACGAGCTAGGCAGATTAGTCGATTGGTATGGCTACGGGCAGATGGCTGCTAGCATCGCCCCGCTGGATACCGCGCCCTACGACTGCTCCGGCGCCGAAGACAACGCTGCTCGGCCACGCACGCTTAGGACCGTCGGCAGAAACGTGATCTACCCGGTGTTCGTCGTGTTCTGGCTACTGTGAAGGCTCTACACTAGTGAGTTCGCCATGGTGGTGTTCGTTTTCCGTGGTGCCCACAGCGCTCGCCTCGAAGAGTGTCACTATGGCCAGTTCTCGGTTACCTGTGGCAGCTCCGACGAATCGTCGGCGACCAATGGGGACCCTGGTGCGAACCTGCTCATGCGCCAGAAACACCACAAGCCGGCCTTCGACTTCATCTCCAAGGCGCTCAAGTATGACAGGGAGAATGACAATCTCAAAGAGTTGGCCATCGACTTCTACCGTAAGGGTATCGAAGAACTACAGAAACGCATCGCCATCCACGTCTCCCAAGGAAAAGGTCCTAGATGGGCTCGAGCGCTTAGGCTTACTGATAAGATGAAGGTGAACCTCGACATGGGCAAGGCAAGGCTCGACTTCTTAGAGAGCAAGGTAAAGATAGATCACCTCGCCGATGACTTGCCCTGGCATGCGGGCGAGGCCCGGCGTCAGGCCAACCAGAAGTGCCGAGCATGGCAGAAAGCGGCACACGGCCACGACGCAGCCGCAAAATTGGATGTTCCCTTGTCGCTAAAGATGGCCGAGAATTTCGGTCTTGGCAGCCAAGTGAGTGACAGGCATCGGTGTGGCCTGCCACCGCCTCTGTCGCCGCGTTTGGGTGTTACACTGAGGAACCAGGCCGCAACGGCATTGCGGCCACAACTGGCGACGCAGGCATTCACCCCAACGGCCCGGACAATACCGAAACACAATGGTCGGAGGTGCTTGGAGGACGGTCAAATCCCCATCACGGGTTTCTCGACCAGCTGCCAATGAAGCTGAACCAACGCTAACCAGCAGCAACCAAACGCACAACAGCCCAAGGGTCGGCAGCCACCTTCTGCTTCAGCGTGGCCCGGTTCCCGACGAGGATCCTTTCGTGGCGGTAGCGAAGGATGGCGGGTGTCGACACTAAAGGGCGTAAACTCGTCACTCGCCCACATGAGCCTCGACGGGATCGTAGACGGTGGGACTTAGGTGCTTTTCAGTGACATTGCTGACCAAGAAGTGACCAAGCAGGCACCCGGAGAAATGGTGATCCTACCCACAGACAGGCAAGAGCTGTTCACAGGTCTAAGAGCACCGCCCAAGGGCTTGGTACTCTTTTAGCAACCAGAACGGAAAGACAATGCTGGCCAAGGCAGTCACCCATGAATCCCACTCTACATTCCTGATCATCAGCGCAGCCTCGCTAACTTTGAAATACATTGGTCAGGGAGAGAAGCTGGTTCGAGCTTTGTTCTCTTATGCTTGAGAACTGCGGCCTAGCATTATCTTGATTGACCAGGTGGACTCTATGCTGAGCGAGAGGAAGGACAATGAGCATAAAGCTACGCGGAGGTTGAAGACAGAGTTCCTCGTCAAGTTTGATGGGCTGCACACACTGAGTGAGGAGCGGATTCTTGTCATGGGGGCCCGAACAGATCTGAACAGCTCGACGACGCTGCTCTCAGGCGTTTCGCGAAGCGGATCTACGTGACCCTGCCTGACGAGAACAAGTAGCTAGTGCTTCTGGAAAAGGTGCTCAGGAAGCACAATAGACCGTTGTCACTAGACAAGCTCAGACACCTGTCAAGGGTTACCAGTGGCTACTTGGGAAGTGACGTAACGCCGCCAGCCAAAGAGGCCGCCCTGGGTCCCTTAAGAAAGCTCAATTCTGAGCAAGTCTGGTGCGTCGACCCGGAAAAGATGCGAAACATAACGCTCGAGGACTTCAGAACCTCACTCAAGAAGGTCCGCTGCAGGATGTCGTCACAGTGCCTAGAATTCTACGAGCACTGGAACCAGGTGTTTGGTGACATGACCGTCTGACGTCATCCTCAGCGCACGTCGTCGTGTATACCGACATGTTCTATGTGTGAGTTGGGTATCTGAATAGCGCAAGTTCACACAAGCACGCCAACAACACTATCCTCATCAGGACTGTGCTTGCGAATGGACGGATTTCAGTGGAGCACCAGCTAGGCATGCTGCCCTGATGCTGCCATTTCCACAATATCATTTTATTACCTCGTATTTATATACACGTATATTTTCATATCTCTCTGATATATATTGTTGTTATTGATATATTCCTAATATACTATTAAGTTTGTAGCATGATTCTTGCTTATAGTGCGAGAGGTCGCAGAGTGAAATCTTGGATGAGCTTGCTTTTTACGGGGTCTTTAGTGATTTCGCCTACTTGATAGCGTTTGTTATTTATGTATGTGATGTTACTTATTATGAATGATGTTTTTTCTATAGTTGTGTTTTTTGCTTTTCAAGCGAGACTCCTTGAATAATAAAACATATATTCGTATTGTGTAAAATTCTTTAGTACATTTAATTTCATGTTTCTCTTTAACTTAGGTAGTGTTATCATAGTCAACTTCATGTTAGTTTGATTGTGAAATCTCTATCGATCCCTACAAATTTGTAAGAGAAGTGTCGGGTGGCACACGTATATAAATAGGTTCACATTGCACGTGGCAAAATTTGTATTGTATGACATGACTACATGGTGAACATAACTGACAGACGCAAACGTGGAAATGATAAGTGCATGTCATGTAAGTCATGACCAAACGCCATGCTCATGGTGCATTCGCACTCGTTTCGCAAGCCTAACATATACCGAATTAGGCATTACGGAACGTCAATAGATGAAGGCCTATGACTAGCGTAAACATGATAATTGTGACATGCGTGTCATGTACGAACTAGGCAACAAACCACACTCACGATGTGCTCGTGGCCATTTCGATAGCTCCACATATACCAAATTTGGTATTATTTTCCTGAACAGATGACAAAGGCAAATGTCCCGTCCAAACTTAATAAGCTTAATATGCGTCTAAGTTAAAACATGAATGAATTCGACACTCATTGCGCCCTCGTGGCCATGTTGCTGGCTCCGCAATACCACCTTTGGTATCACGTGACGTTATTGGACATCGAAAAATAAATGAGATGTCTAATCATAATAGTCAGGCGATATAAGGCTTGTACGGCATAATTGACGTCAACCTCGTAACGTTGTGCTGATTTCAAACTGACATAATTACCTTCCCCGTTCGTGCTTCACATATCATCGACTCCCACTGTACGTGAGACATGCCAAGTTGCTTATGTTATTTGTTATGTTGTAATAGTAAATATGTCTCGAGTAAGACTAGAGAGTTCGTCGCTTACTTCCCTTAGGAGCTGTGTGACTCTGGCAAAATAAGCACCCTCAGTAGGAGTGGCACTATAAATGTGAATATGTACCCGTCACACAGCAACTAATATTGTTGGACTAGTTAATCTACGAAGTGAACATTACTCTCTTTGTTTGCCTTGTGCTCTCATTGTTTTTCTTTTGAAAATGGAATTGTGCAAGAGCGTTGCATTAGAATGAAAAATTCGGCAGTTCAAACGTGCATTGACATACATGTTATGCTAATACTGCAAATGGAGGGTGGCCGTTCTAATTTTTTTATTGAGCGAAACGTTTCTAACGTAAGCACGTCTAAGTTGTTCATTGCTTGAACTGTTAACACAGATAAAATGAAATTAAACTTGCACACAAAGGACAGGCCAATCTCGATTTTCCAACACCTTGAGCTGCAAACTCAACAGTTCGTCAAGTTTTATGGGGTTTATACGATGACTGCTGCGATGATTGAGGGAAATTTTCTTGCGTAATTGTGTCTAAGGTGTTGTTGTAAGCTCACAATGGGCACAATTTTCAATTTTCCTGAATACATTATTCTGCTTCGTAATACTTGGCTCAGTGCAAAATCAATTAAAACTGGTACAAGCTGCTACTCGCTGACTGCTTTGCATGAAATTGATTCCCCCACTGCATAATTAGGCGTGGGGCTACGGCGGTCCTATTGTGCCTGTTGTAATCGCATACTGTCCCTTTATGTCGTCTCTTGGCGTCATGCAGGCAAAATCATGTATCTGAAAACACGGCTTCGTAGGTAGGGAGGTAGGAGGAGGTAAATTTATTTACAGAAAGGCAGAGAGGTCGCCTTTCTTCAATTCAAGAAGGTTGCATAGCTGAACGGTTCATGATGGCTGGGCAGCCACCGAAGCCGATGATTCCACTAGTGGACTTGCTTTTCCAAGCTGAGGAATTGAAAAATGCAGCCCCGCCGCGATGGTCTAGGGGCTAAGGTACTCAGCTGCTGACCCGCAGGTCGCGAGAATGAATCCCGGCATCGGCGGCTGCATTTCCAATAGAGGCTGAGATGTTGTAGGCCCCTGTGTTCAGATTTGGGTGCATGTTAGAAAACCCCAGGTGGTCGAAATTTCCGGAGCCCTCTACTACGGCGTCACTCAAAATCATAAGGTGGGTTTGGAACGTTAAACCCCATATATTATTATTATTTGAAAAATGCAAGTCTGCTTGTTGAAACGTTGGCTGCAGCGCACAACCCCTGCTCGAAAATACCCCATGTTATTTCAAGTGCAAGCAGTGAGGAGGGATAACTGTGATTTCGTGAAGGTTGAGCATCAATTGTTTGGCATAAAGTGGCTGTTCTTTCGTGCAGAACTACCAGCGACCAAGGGAGGTGAAGCGACAGGGACGGGGGGAGAGGCCGAAGCCGCAGAACTGAAGTGATGTGATGGTGTGAATTCTAACGAATGTAGAGAGGCAAACGGGAACTGATGGGGAGGATGTTCTCCTTTTTTTGGGGCGCACAAGTAACGATTAGATTCTTTTTCACATTTCAGTAACTTAAGACATTGTTACAATTCCCAATCATTGATTACATTTCATTTATTATATATATATATATATATATATATATATATATATATATATATATATATATATATATATATATATATATCACAGCCCACGAGGGTGCAGCTGCGATGGACGTCGGCGGCATGGCGATCGGCGGCAATCAATTGCACGGACAACTCCAGTGCCACGGACAACTCCAGCTTGCACGGACAACTCCAGTATGTATATATACGTGCTTCACAGGTAAAGAAAAAATCTGGCAGCTGCATCGAAGCCGGGCAGGAATGTCGGTTGGCCAGACGGTCTCTGCTTTGTTCTGCTTCTGAATCCTGGGACAGAAGTTCCGTGTCGTGTTCCCAACCAATGTCGACGTGTCCTTCGAGCTCTTCAGGGGATGTGTCACTCATACGCATGCCCACATTATCCATGGCTGTACATGCAGCAACGACATCGGGTGCCTTGTACACAGACACCTCCAGTGCCCTTGTGAACGCAAACCTCCAGCGGCCTTTCATAAGGCCGAAGGCGCGCTCAACAATTGCACGTGCTCTTGCGTGGGCTGTGTTGAAGCGTAACTCCACAGGTTGGGTTGCATTTTATACGGAGTTTTGATTGCGATTGCTTCGATCGTGTTTGGATAACAGGAATCCCCTAAAATGGCGTATGCAGGAAGGGGATAAAGTCTTTCAGTGTAGATTTGACTATTCTTTGAAAACCGGGTATCGTCGTCGCTTCCGGGATATCCAACAAAAACGTCACAAATATGCACCGGTGGTCGCAGCTGGCCTGCAGTTGGATTGAGTAAAAATGCTACCTGTTAAAATAGTCTTCTGGCATACTAGATTGAGCTTTTATTCTTATGTGGGTGCCATCTACGGCTCCAACAAAACCATCAAAATGGTTGGACTTCGACATGGTGCAAAACCCTGCGGCAATTTCAGGTAATACTTCTTGACTTGTCTGGTATATAAATTTGTTTAGCTTTTTCACGACAATTTTTAAAATACTCGTGGTCGTTCGGAACGTTGCGATTCTTTGAATACTGAAGCACGCTGCTCCGACTCGAAAAGGAGCTCCGCAAACTAACCACAAAAGAAAAACAAGAAGGCGCAGCACCCTACACCCACCATGAGCTTCTTAACTCCTCATTCCTCAGAACATATTACCTGGTAATTATCAATATTTTCTCTTCTTTCTTCATACTGCCCGAAGATCACAAGCTTTCACTGCAATTAGTTCATTGCGTTTCGCGCTTCTAACACAAATAAGCAGTCGCCATAAAAAAGGATGGGAATTTCACATCAATTTTGACAGCGTGTAAGAAGTTCTAGGCACGTTACGCGATGGCTTTTGTAGTCCATCCTGTAGCGCACTCGTCATGATTCAGAATTGAACTCCACCTTGGCGTGACACTGCACCCGCAAGCAGTAAACAAGCTTCCAGGCACAAACCGCAAATCACATCATTGGAAAATACTTACCTTTGGGATCACCTGGGAGAGAACGTAGAGTAGCATTGTATTTGAAGGACACATCGAGGTACTCGTCATGCAAAGCAACAGCTGTTATTCTTCTGACAGTGGTTGTATGCCGTCTATTTTTCATCAGCAACACACTGGCCTTGAATCGTCTGCTAGTTGTGTCACATAAAAATCCAAATAATAAATACAAAATAAGCTTTTCTCGAGTTTGATTGTTAATGAAGTGGTTTTAATTGACAGTAAAGACCATGAAGCGTTCTATTTAACTTCCAGTATTTGTTTTTATTTTCTCGCCTTTATTTACAGATGCAAGGTGGCGCTTTCAAATGACGATGATGATAAGTAACTTTTAATAGCGCTAGGGCCAATTGATGGCCGAAGAGCACCATTTCAATAGACTAAAGATATGAACAATGATATAATGTGTGGCTGTAAAAAGGCCTTAAAAGTTTTCGCGCGAACGCCGGTAAAAACAGAGAAGTAATAAAATCATGACAGTGGGGTGAGATATTTGCAGTAAAGTAGATGGCAAAATGTCGTGATTATAAAACCATGACGGAGATGTAGTCACGGCAGACACGACCACAGTACAGAGGTCGTGCTACGAATCACCTCGAAATATGGAGTGAAAGCTATGAAAAGTTTTTTAGGAACGTGAAAATTTATTGCAGTTTAAAAAGCGGTTGCCCAACGATGAGTATCTTTGGGTGTAGTAGGAGCTGCTGTTTGTAGGGCAGTAAAAAGTTCTTTTTTCATAGAGCATCCAACTCAGTGCACTGAACGAGAATTAGGTGAACCGTAAGTGGTTCTCCACATCTGTCACACAATGGTGGATTGCCAGTGAACAAAAGATGTGTATGTTTAGAGTGTGTATGTCCTGTTCTTAGTCTTGTAAAAGTTACTTCTGTGTGTCGTCATTTTGATAGTGGTGGCCAATAACCTAGTTGTGGCTTAATAACATTGAGTTTACTGTCTATGTGTCTCTCTCAGGCCCTCTTCCAATACCCCCTGAGCTTTCGTTCAAGAAAATTTTCATTTCAATTGCAGGGATTGGTATTGATGCATTGAAAGTAGTGTCGTTGGCGGAAGCAGCGAGCTTGTCAGCCAAAACGTTCCCTTGTATCTCACGGTGCCCTGGCACCCAGCAGACAACGACATGCTGTTTTGATGTGTACATTGCGCACAGAAGTGAATAAAGTGACACCAGCACGGGGTTCTTGCGTTTTTGGGAGTATTCAGGGCTTTGACCACACTTAGGAAACTTGTGTATATTACCGCCTTTTTATATTTTATATGTTTGATGCGTTTTACGACCACCAGTATTGCGCAACCTTCTCCTGTGAAAATGCTTGCATCAGGATGAAGAACGCCAGCCTCGCAATAGGATTGGCCTGCCGCGGCGTATGACACAGAAGTATTGGGCTTTGAGGCACTGGTAAAGAACTCATGGCATGTGCATTTATGTTGCAGTTCTAGAAAGTATGTATGTATGTGTGCGAGTAGTGCGTGCTTTGTGACTTCAACAAAAGATACATCAAAGTCGATAAGCTGTCACTGCCACGGTGGCAGATATGCTGCAGCAGCCACCAAATTGTGTTCGAGATAGAGTACACCTGTTTCTTCGGCCAGGCCCCTTACATGGAGCGAGTAGGGCTGTCTCAACGAAGAACGGTTCTCGAACAAGCCAGAAAGAGAAAAACCATTATTGTAAAAGTGGAGGGGTGTTTCTTGCCTGCCCTAACCTTCAGAGAGTCCAAAAGGCAGGTAACATCTTTGCAGGTAAAGTGACCATTCATTCGAATCCACGTACAGGATCTCCACAGAGCTAGTTAGAAAAGCGCCCGTAGAGAGGCGAATGCCTGGATGGTGGACTGGGGTCGTAAATCTTCAAGGTTGGTGGTGTTGCCGACTGATAGATTATAGCACCTTAATCTAGGCATTATCGTAGGAGGCTTTTATATAAATTTGTCAGACATTTCTTCCCACTACCCACTTAGAGCGTGATAACACTTTCAAAATATTCATTATTTTTAGGCACCTGTCTTTTATATTTTTGTTGTGTTGGATGAAGATCACAATTGTGTAAAAAATTAGTCCAACAAACTGGTGCTTGGTCTTCACTGACTGAGGCTGACCATGCAGGTCAATGTTGGAGACAGAATGGAGGCCCCTCTTTCG
>WOVY01004241.1:0-153704 GCA_013436015.1 Rhipicephalus annulatus
AACACGGACTGCAAACTCGTAGCTACGATCCTTGGCTTGAGGCTAAAAGATTTCTGCCCGATATAGTGTCACCCACGCAATCGTGTGCAGTGCCGGGTAAGTCAATTTTTCAAACACTTACTCTGATAAGAGATTTATTTTTACTATTCCAACGGCAAAAACGTTTACGGTGCTTTCGTGTCATTGCATCAAGCTAAGGCCTTTGACAGGGTCGAACAGACTACCTATACTGCGTACTTAGAAAGTTGGTTTGCGTGAGCAGTACGTCGCTGTATAAAGCTTCTATACACCAACATGACCAGCCGACTTCTCATCAACGGCGTGGAGACAGCAAAGCTTTCCAGTAACAACCGTGTTCGCCAGGGATGCCCACTCGACACCGGTGCTCTTTGTACTTTCCATAGATCCTCTCCTTAGGAAAGTGGTAAAGTGCCCTAATATTCAGGGCTTTTCAATGACAGGTCTGGAGTCAGCATCACCGCTTATGCGGATGACATCTCTGTGTTCGTGCGAAACCAAGCCAGTCACCGCGCTTTCTTGGAGCTGTTCGAAGAGCATGCCAGTTTATCGGGTGCTTTCCTGAATGCGGAGAAAAGCAAAGCCCTTCATTTCGGTAGCTTCCACGGCTCTTTGCCGGGTGGTATTCAATACGTGGATGCCATTAAAGTCCTCGGGGTATACTTCAAGACAGGGTGGTGGCCAAAAGAAATTGGAAGGACGCCGTACATCGAGCCACGCAGCTCTTCGCGTATGCCACTGACTTCAATTTGTCACTTGACGCCAAAGTGACGGTGGTGAAAACCAAAGCATACGCATATGCTTTTTATATCGGGCTTATTGCACTTATACCCAAACTTTTTTGCGAGCCGCCTTGCGTCATTGGTAGGAGCCTTCTAATGGGACGGGAACACACCAAAAGTTCAACGAAAGTTCCTGAAGCTCCCAAAAAGTTGTGGAGGACCCAGTCTGCCAGATGTTGCGACATTCACAAAGGCACTTGCAGCTAAAACAGTTCACAACTTGTTTCAGGACAATGGACTATACTGGCCGTAGCTTATTGCTATATTGAACCGGAACTCTTTGCAGCCGCATTCACGCCGGAAAGGTACCGGGGACCTCAAGCAGAACACCCACATTGCCTTTTATAAGGCAGCAGAGGGCGTCAAGCGTTCGGTTGACGGCAACGCCACCGAAGAATACTTTGCAAAGCTCGCACCCGCAACGCATTAGCGAAATGTTAATCAGTCGCTCGATTACTGACGAGATAAAACAGAGATGGAGGCCCAGCAAGTGGAAGAAATGGCGCAACGAACACCACGTACCGGAAATAGTTAGAGAATTTGATTGGCTGCGGCGAGATGGGACGCGTTGCCCCACTCGTCAGAGACTGTTAAAAGTGGGGGCGTAGTTCCCAATGACCACTGCCCCAACTGCGGGAAAAGAGGAACGATCCGCCACACGATGTTTGAATGCGTAGCGGCCAAAGGCGTGTGGCACGTCATGCGTCGTCAATTCGGAGTGTCAATTCCTTCGAGCCAAACAGCACAGAAGGGGCTTATTTGAACAACTCGTTCTGTACGTCACAATGTTCGTCTTGTGGCGTCGCCGCTGTATGGCCGAAGCACGGTGACGACCCCAACGAGCTGCATACCCTGCGTTACAGAAGATTAGAATGATCATGGTTCGGTACCTTACTGAACAGATGGAAAACTCAGGGTGAACAAGCATTTATCAGAAGGAGGCACGTTTTTTTGGAGTTCAGAACGGGAATATTGAACTTCCTTTACTGCCGTTTTAACTAGGGGAAAAATTGACTTCTCGTCGCTCGTAATATGTGAATCTGTTCCAATTTACTGCTTTTTTGCGTTTCTTTTCTCTTTGTTTTCTCGAGTGATTCGTGATCTGTGAGAATATTGGAAGTGCTGTGTGTTACATCCTGTCTATGTTCTCTTGTTTGTACACGCCACTGAAGTGATTTTGTTACACCAGACAGCTGTACTCACCTGAAATGTTGTTACCAGTTTGCAATAAACTTCCCTGTTTCGCCCCTAAAAATAGGAAGGCCAGTGTTCTGCCAGAGATTCAAAGGCAAAAAATTTGAAACGACCTTTTATACATGTGAAGTCGTGGTGTCCCTTCCCTTCTCTCCCGTATTAACAAAAATGTAGGAACCCTGCCCTTTGGAAAAGATGGGACTGATATTTGGTTTGTGCATGCCTAACTTATTTATTTATTTATTTATTATTTATTTATTTTATTTATTTATTTATTTATTTATTTATTTATTTATTTATGGAAATGGGGTTGAACGGAGCGCGCGCGATAACCTTTCCCTCTTGCCCTCCTAGGAGGAGGGTGCCGCGATGCTCGCGCATCAAAGCATATTTACTCCTAGGTTAAAACCTAAGTCAGTGGTGGTGGTGTAGTGGTTAGAAGAAAGAGGAAAAAGGCACCTAATTTCTGTCTGCCTTCAGGCGACACGGCGCAGTGCCTTATAAGGGGGGGGGGGGGGGGGGGAAGGAGGGCTAAAAAGAATAGAAGGAAAATAGACGAAGAAGAAGACAGGCAAGCGACAGAAAAAGAAGGAGATAGGAAAGTGGGGATCCGGGTCGAAGCAGTCTAAGGGGCGGGGTGCCACAATGCGAGAGCTACACGGCGTCAGGAGACCGCGGAGGGCGAACCAGTCGGCGGGAGCTTCGCTGGCGTCGGAGATCGCGAGGGCACAACCGTCCAGCTTGAAATCCTGCGAGCGAATCAAACCTAAGTTAAACCTACTCCTATGGGTAAAGTGAAACGATCTCCTCTGGCGGGGTGTGAGGGCGAACCTAAGTAACTGGCATCGCGAATGACTCGTGTTCCGGCGCCGGTGCCGTAACGTGGGGTCTTGCGTTCACAATCCAAGCAATAATAGAATATAGCGACGCAAATGGACAAGTGATTTCGATAAAAGATCAGGTGAACATGCCGGGAAATTTCGAAAGCCGACCATTTTAGGATTTATATAGCATTGGTTTTTGAAAAACCGGCGCGTACAAACACGCATGCCACCAGTGCGCCTATAGAGAGTCATTGTCGTCGGATTCGAGCGAGGCTTGGCAGTAGTTACTCTATATGGCGACATCTAACAATGAAGTGTTTCAAAGTTATTACAGTGGCTCAGTTCGTACGGCCCGGTGGGGACGGCTTTAAGCTCTCCCATAGTAGAGTACCCTGTGCTCTAAATCGTTATCCCTTTTTTTTACCCCCCCCCCCCCCTCTCATGCTCAGGCCCTCGGGACGGCTTTCTGCTCTCCCATAGTGGAGTACATCGTACTCTAAATTGTTAACAACTCTTCTACACACATTGGGCAGTGCTACTGCACGTGGTGGATGGCGCCCCCGGAACAGCTAGCTTCTTGCTCTCCCATAGTAGAGTAACAGGTACTCTAAATCGTTCACAACTTTTTCCATACACACAAGTTGTTTTCATTGCCGGATGCGCATACTGCATGCACGGGAATACTTTTGTTTGGACATGGCGCCATGGACCAGCCTCCAGCAGACTCGACCGGGCTTACATTCCACATGCTTTAGAGACGTTTGTCTCCGATTTACGTGTTCCACCCATCCCACCTTCGCCTGTGTACATCTCTGACTATCGTCCCGATTCTCTTAGAACTAAAAAAATGGCAGCATATCCACCGAGTGAATGATGGATAGTGGGGCGAAGCATCCGTCCGTCCATTCATTCTTGCTTCCATCCGTCCATGCGTGCGTCTGTGTGGCCACCCGTGCGTCCATCCGCCCGTCCGTGCGTGCGTCCGTCCATGCGTCCATCCGTCCATGCAGCCATCCATGCGTCTGTCCATGCATCTTGCTGTGTGTCCGTTCGTCCACCTATTCAATACTCCAAGTACCACCATCTCGCATCTTTTCATCATATATTCCTCATATAGAAGCACCACCATCCAGCGGACATCCAAGGACTGAACGAGGAGGAGACACACGCACACTTCCTTACGGCTTGCGCTTCGTGTCTACTTCCCACCTTTAACCACTTCGAGTTGATGGTATATACTATTTCACTGTATTCATGGCACTGCGGCCCAACGCTCGCTAAACGTTTCTAAAACCTAGGAAGTTACGCCTAGCAAGTATAACGTAGCAACCTATTCTTCTCTTCTGTGTCTTCTCTTCTGTGCGTTGTTGAACAATAAAAAATTTGCAGCGTGCGCGTTAACTAAAAGCCAAATTCCCCAGTCTCTCATTCCCCCCTTAGCAGTCTTTGGCATGTACATTGAGCACTATCTTTTATTGCTCAACAACGAAGAGAAGAAATCTCTCACCGGCACCACCTTGAAGGTCAAAATGTTATACTTGTCACACACTACTACAACGGCTACGATGGACGAACAGATGCCGCTATAAGAAGCTTCGTCCATTTTCTTTTTCGGAGAAACCATGGCGTCTTGATGTTCGCGTCCTCCAGGACACGTGCTCTCGGTCAAATTTGTCCTGTGCAATACGGGTGTCACTCGCTGCGTCTGATTCATTTGATTGAGATGCGCTTAAAAACGCAGGGGCACCTGCACTGCCCATTTGAAGGGCGTTCATTTCGTCGCCACGTTTCTGAGGAGCTGGCCGATACTGCAGCGAAGTTACGCATCGCCTTGCGCGCCAAACGCCGTCTCCTCTGATGCGAGCTTGCAAACATGAATTATGTGAACTCTTCCTGCGTTTGATTGCCACCTCGTCTCTGGTGTTGGCTGCATGGCGTTTGTAGGCACAATCCTTGTGCCCACCCTGAGGTGCTACGCTATGCGAGGCAGTCGTATTTTCGGCAGACACAAGCACCTGTTTTTACGACCACGCAGACACCACCTATACAGGCGCTTCATACGCGTGATTTATCTCTTTTTCTGGCGCAGTTTGAAGGGATGTCATGTTCGGTCATTCGAGCAAACTACAATATAATACCGCCTACGCTTAGAGGTTTGCCTCGGTTCCTCAACAAGCTGTTGATTCTCTGCACGTCCCTCCATCAGTCGGAGAGGTAAAGGCAGTTCTACAATCTATGAAACGGGGGACAGCTCGTTAGCCAGACGGTTTTCCAGTCTAATTTTACTTGTCATTTCGGAATGAGCTTGGTACTGCCTTAACCTCGGTTATCCGGTGATGCTTCGAGGATGGTTTCTTTCCATCAAGTTTTCGAGATGGACGCACATGTGGTTATTCCAAAAGGTGATGCTTCCTCTGTTAATCCTACATATTGGAGACCTATCACGCCTCTTAACATTGACTATATGATATTCACGACGGTGATCGTTCAACGTTTGAAGGCTCCGTTGAACACCATGGTGGGTCATCACCAGGCTTCATCTATGCCTGGACGAGAAGTGCACAGCTTGTTATTTACCACCCGGGATATTATAGCCTATACTCTGTCGCGATCTGCTCGTGGTCTCCTTGTGCTATTGGACCAAGAGAAAGCACTTGACCGACTAGAGCCCACGTATATTTTTAACATGCTCACAGCCGTGGTTTTCCTGGTACTTTTGTGGAATTAATTAGACATTCCTACTCCGGTATAAAAAGCACACTAGTTCTAGATGGTTAAGAGAGTGTACCTTTTGTATTACACGTGGGGTGTGTCAGAGATGTCCCTTGTCTCCTGTTCTATTTGTCATCAGCCTTGAGCCATTTTTGTATGCTCTAGAAGTGTATTCGCATGTCCGGGGTCTTGCGTTTCCGGTCAGCAGTGCCGTAAAAGTCACAGCTTCTGCTGACGACATAACCCTGTACCTTTCAGATTAAGATAGTCTTTCACATAGCCTGTGTTTATTTTTTTCAGTATGGTGACATTTTATGTGCCGCGTTAAACCTCTCTAAACCCCGGTATTTGTTCATCGGCTCTCCTCACTCCAGACGTAGCTCCAAATCTCTTCTTCAGCCGGCTGCGTCTCTTCGCATTTTAGGAATTCTATACAACCACTACGGCGTTTGTTACTCCGTTTGGTCAAACGCCCTCGATAAAGTAAAACAAAAAATGGCAGCATATCCACGGAGCAAATGATGGAGAGTGGGGTGAAGCATCCGTCCGTCCATTCGTTCTTGCTTCCGTCCGTCTATGTGACCGTCCATGCGTCCATCCGCCCGTTAATCCGTTCGTCTGTTCATGCGTCTGTTCGTGCGTCCGCATGTCCATCCGTGCATCCATCCCTGCGTTCGTCCATGCATTCGCCCCTGTGTCCGTCCGTGCAGCCACCCATGCGTCCGTCCATGCATCTGTCTGTGTGTCCATTCGTCCATCTAGTGAACACTTCAAGTACCACCATCTCGCATCGTTTCATCATATATTCCAAATATAGAAGCACCGCCATTGAGCGGACATTTCGAGGACTAAACGAGAAGTGGCACACGTACACTTTCTTACGGCTTGCGCTTCGTATCTACTTCCCACCTTAAACCACCTCGAGTTGATGGTATATACTAGTTCATTGTATTCATGGCACTGCGGCTCAACGTTCGCTAAACCTTACTAAAACTAAGGAGGTTACACCCAGCGAGTATAACGTAGCAACGCTTTCTTGTCAGGTAGTGTTCAATGTACATGCCAATGACTACTAATGGGGATCGCAGCGTGCGTGTTAGCTAAAAGCCGAATGCTCCTGTCTCTCATTCCTCATTAGCAGCCATTGGCATGTTCATTGAGCAATATTTTTTATTGTTCAACAACGCCAAGAAGAAATTTCTCACCGGCACCACCTTGAAAGTCAAAATGTTATACTTGTTACATACTACAACGGCTACGAGGGACGCATAGGTGCCGCTATACAGATTTTTACATTTCATTTGTGTGTTCTTCGTTTACCGTGTATTGCGCATATGTAGACATATCTTTTTGTAACAATTCTTGCGTATCTGTGTATGTTGTGTTCCGTGTACATATGTAAACATATCTTTTTGCAACAGCTTTTGGTGTGTCTGTGGATGTTGTGTTCTGTCGCGATGTTCTGTTGGATTGTAATTGATGTTCACTGTTCGTGAGAATAAGTTTCTTTAAACAGTTGTTCGAATCACTAAATGAGAGGCCCCCGGGATGGCCTAACGCTCTCCCGTAGTAGGGTACCTAGTACTCTGAATCGTTAACCCACTCTTTCTAAAAAAACAGTCTTAGTCGTTATTGGATATCCGTCTTCTCGTCTGAGGAGGTTCATCAAATAAGAGGCACATGGGATGGCCCTAGGCTCTCCCATAGTAGAGTACCGAGTACTCAAAATTATTAGCCACTTTTTGCAAACAATCATGAAGCGTCACTGATATCATTTTCACGGGACAGCTTCCAGCTCTCTTATAGCAGAGTACCAAGTACTCTAAATAGTTCACCCATTTTTCTAAACAGGTAAAATTGGCATAGCTTATCGCTGTCTCATAGCTGATTACACCGACGGCCGGGATCATGAACCAGTTTTTTCTAAAAACCCATTTCCACTCCAGCAATTTTTTTAAACCTCCTTAGTTTTAGCAAGGGTTAGCGAGGGTTGGGTGGCCGGGCTCGTTAACCATTTTCGCTAAACACACATTTCCACTACAGCATATTTTTAACCTCATTGGTTTTAGCAAGGTTTTGAGAGGGTTGTGCCGCAGTGCCATCGGACTAGCGGCGGCGAAAGGTGGAATCAAGACACGAAGCGCAGGCCATAAGAGAGTGTGCGCGTGCCGCTCCTATACAGTGACATTCCGTACTACGCCGAAGAATTCCCATTCAACGACATGAAAATTCTCTATTTAAGGAATTTTTCCCTGCAAACGTTGACGATATTTCCAGCATATTTTCCTGCCCAATAGTTCTATTTTCCGCCCCAATTCACGCGCACACGTACTATATATACAAGTGTCTCACATACTGACGACTTTTGAAGTCACGACTAGTCCCTCCACTGCCACACAACAAAAGCACAACTTCATTAATTCATGTGCTGTTAGTACGCAGCGCATTTTGGGCTTCAAGTCGAACACCAATAGTGAACCATAAATCACTCCACATAAATACCAGAAAGAAATCTCAAAGGCTACGCTTGCGTGGTGCAATGGCCAGTGGTGCATGCAATGGTACAAAGGTTTCAGTTACCTTTTCGTCCACTTTTCTTTATTTCTTCGCATTTGAATTGCAGTTACTCCTAAAAACATCCCTATATACTTTCCCTGGCCTTAGTGTCTGTTAGCTCTCATCGCGGTGTAAGAAACTACTATTACACCGCGGCTCTCATTGATATTGTGTCTAACAAAGAAAACAAGCCCTTAACGTTCCGTTTCATTCAACGTGGCAGGAAATATTTACTTTCTCTCTCAGCTGCACGCAACAAATTGCGGCGTGCACTCGTTCCGCTCGAGCGGGTCGCTGAAATACGGAAGCAAGAGGCGAGGCTCACTCTGAACTCCTGAAGGTCAAGTGCACGTAGGAAAAAAAAGAAAGGAAGAGAAGTGCAGAGTGGCGTCAAACGAGAAACAAGTCTTCTTGCTCGTGCATGCAGCGCGTGTTTGGCTCCTCCACTTTATGTGCCCTAAGATAAAACAGCTCACTTTTCTCGCTGCTGGGATCTCACGGTCGATGAGACGCGCGAGGAAGTGCAGTCAAAGTGACCGTGGGAATCTCAAGACGTGGGTTTACGCAAGGCGTCAGCGGAAACCACAGGCGTCAGGCGTTAGTGGCGAGGGTGAATGTGTAAAAGCCTACCCGCGAATAGAGAAAGTCTGCTTAAAGATGAGGCCTAGTGAGCAACACGTAGGAAGTCGTCAGTAAGATAAGACACGAAAGTCAACGAGGGGCAATGCCGCTGTAACAGCCGCATTTTCCTACTCGCGTGGTGTCACTGGTTTTGACGGCGTGTTTTCTGGTATATACGATCTGTAGTTCTTAACAAAATACGTCATTGTCTTGTAAAAGTACCAGGGTGTTTGACCTACAGTGTTGCGTGAACACTTCCCCGTGCCGGAGAGGCTTATTACAAATTAATTACAATTCATTAACGTTGACGTTACCTCTGTACCAGCTGCGAGGTTTTTTGCAAGCACACTTGAAAATGAGAACGAGTAATGTTTGTTTGCTCTGTAGCTTTACGGGGTTGAGACCGATACTTTCATGAATTCCTGACTGCTTCTTCAGGCCCTGGAAACGGGACGGCTCTCCCATAGTCGAGTTCCCGGTACTCGAAATTGTTAACCACTTTTTCTAAACACACTGTTAAACGCCACACAGCATACGTAGTACTCTAAATCGTCCAACATTACTTCCATAACAGATGGCCAGCCTTTTTACGCGCTGAACTAGAACGACGAAGAGCCAGTCGACTCCATAATCCGTAGTGCTTATAAGGCGGCCTTGTGACTACCTGTAAATACGTCAACCAGCAAATTACTTGAGCTCCGCGTGCACATCACGTATTCCACAGTAAATGCGGCAGCTTTCATCTCTCGAAGAAACCTAAGTAAAACACGGTCTGGCAGAGAGATCCCGACACGGCTAGGTATACCACCATACCCCCAACCCTTGGACGAGAAATTGATAGGCGTGCGAGAAGCCATCCGTCGCATTATTTCGGTGGCGATTTTGTTGAAAAATATCACCAGAAAGTAAAACACAAGAAGGAGAGAAGAACGAGTCAAGTGGCTTAACAAACCATGAACAGCGAACACAACACTCACACACTCGTACGTTGACGCGGCCAGATAAAACTGGGCGAAATCAGTAGCAACAGCAGTTGACTAGAATTTGAAGACGGTCACGAGTGCCTCTCTACGCACTTTCTCAACCGCCAAGGCGGAGTCCTTTGCCTTGGTCATAAGAGAGCAAGGACATAGAGCAGAATAACAATCAATCATAATATCAGACTCGCAAGAAGCATGCCGAATTCGTATTAAAAGACGTTTACCCGCAAAAATAACTAAACTGGTTGCACTTTTCTTAACCAAGAGACACCCACTCATTTGGTGCCCCGCACGCTGGCCTAAAAAGGACTGAGAGAGCGGACGCTTCAGCAAGTTTGACGAACTGAGAGCAGCGTATTTTGTATCTGTAAGTGATTCTTAAAAGAAGGAAAATAAGATAAAAGTGAGCCCCATATCTGTCTGCATCATAGTGCGACAGCTCAACAGTAGCTCACGACGGACGGGGGCAAGCAAAGATTAAAAGGGATAGGGAGGAATAAGAGGGATGGGAATAGAAATATAGATAGGAGCAGGGATAGAGAGACCCACATACGAAAATAAGGAGAAGATGGGAAAGACGGACATGGTCGCAGAAGTGCGAGGACGGGGCACCACTCAGCGAGAGCTTTTGTCGGCGTCGGGAGATGGCGTAGGACAAGCCAGTCGGCCATAGCTGCGCTGTCGTCGGAGATCGCGGGTCGCAACCGGTCCGCACGAAATCCAGCGAGCGAGTCGAGAGTAGCGTCAGCCTCCCGCAAACGAATCTCACTCAATGGCTCCCCAGGACACCTTGCAAGACATTCTTGCAAACAAAAAGAATGCCCTTCATCCTCCCTCTGTCGCTTGAAGAGGAAGACGCTATGAATCTCCGCAAGGTGCAGATGGGAGTCTTTTTAAATTTATCTCGGCTAAGCAAAATATATTCTACATTGTACCGTAACGCTTGTAAGTGGTGCGACGGTTTGCCAACTTTATATCACATCTCTTTGGAATATGACCGAAAGCAGGAGAACGTAAATTTCTTTTCTTTAGACAGCAGCATTGTTGGAAATTCGGAGCAGTGGGAGGCACAGCTTGCCAGCTAGAACCCAGAGGCGCAATTATCGCTCCTGAGTCAAGTCAGGCGAGCGGTGCAAGCCAGTGGGGCCCTTGAATTGGGGCCCCAGCCAGCAGGCTTCTAAATAACCCTTTTCTGCCCCCTCCCTAAAAATAAAGTTTTGTTCTCCTTGATGGCTGTACCATGGCAGAGTACGAAGTGCTCCAAATCGCGCGCTTGATAAGTCTTGGCAGTTTCGAACCGGCTCGCTGCTCTCGTCGACCACTCTTTCCAAACACACAGGAGAGAAAGAAAGAGAGAGATGGAAGGAAAGGCAGCCGGGTGGCGAACCAGACACACGACCAGTTTGGTACCCTACAGAGGGAAGAGATAAAAGAGGAAAAGAGATGGAAGAGAGGTGGTTGCTCAGATAGGTTGAGTTCAGATACTTTAGTAGCGCTTTAATTGATTTCTGCACTATCGAACATCTTACGAGCAAGAACATTACGGTTCATGTTAATCTAAGCTGCTTAATGATCCACGATTGACTGGGAAAAAACTGACTCACATATAGTTCTATTTTGCATTGTAAACGCGCGCTGCCGCGTTTGACGCTCTATATGTTGTTTCTCTGTGGTGTTTTTGCATGCGCTGATACGGGGCGACAGGTTGCCGGTTCGATTCAATGGTCACGGCCTCCTCTTGATTGTCAACAGAGACTGCATGCGAAAACACTCCTGTACAGGATAGGTTGACAAAGCACATTTGGTATAAATTAACACAAAAGTCCTCGTTCCGACAGGTGAGCTTGGCATTAGAGTCAGCTTTGTAGAACTTGATGCGCAAAAGCTGTTCTGTCGAAGGCTGGTCGATATATGTCACTACGCCGTGTATCTGTGCCCTCCATGGGCGTGGGTTGTCAAAACATATTTTGCTCTTATTTATAAGATTTTCAGTAACATGTGGTGCGTATCCCTACATTGTCAAGGACATGAAATGTGGCGTTTCAGACTGGCTAACTCTCCTACCCACTCCGAGATTCCATCTATCTATCTATCTATCTATCTATCCATCTATCTATCTATCTATTCATCTATCTATCTATCTATCTATCTATCTCTGTATGTTTGCTTAAGCTTCAGCTGTGCTTGATCAAAGGGAGCACGCTAGCGGTTACTTGCTACCATACAGGTTGAATTCAACTGGCGCTTCGCCAAGGCGGAAGCCGCTCCTGCTGTTATACAAGGATTGAGGCACGTGTAGAAGCCAGTACGAAAACGTACAGGCCGTTTCGACCTGTAACGCGAATATATTGCACCTTTCTTTTCCTTATGCTGGAAAAAATAGTGTTGCAGTGGAGCTTGCAATGCTACGCAATGACGCGACAGCCGGCGCTAAATTGTACACTGTAATATATAGCTTGGACATTGTATCGCATTGTACCGGGTAGAGTGACGAATAGCAGAGGCGCTCGAAATTTGTTTCAGTCAGCAAGGTAGTTATTCTTTATTATATTCTTTTTCTTTCTTATATGTACGTCCGCTCAGTTTCTCGCAAATCAATTCCCATGATGGTCATCGCGAAGCATCAAAACCCAGAGCGGAAGTGAATATTAACAGCTATTGATGTAAAATTTATGTGGGCAAAGCTGTTACACGCATCCGCCTGGCATATTTGACCATCTGTTGTCAGATGCAGTTTATTCTGGAACGTTCTGCAAAGTACACGCGACCGTGCAAGTTCGTCATTGTCTCCATGCCTACGAACGACCTGAAACTCTGTGCGACGGCAGTGGCACAGACAGCAAACAGCAGAAATCGCCGCCAATGCGTGACACCTCCTAAACATGGCACACCTGCTGCGCATATGGAGTGAGAGTGTTAGCAGCATTACGCAACAGATCCATTCTTTCTCCCTGCCGTTATTACTAACACATAAGGATTGTACTGTGGGATATATCACTTGCATATTTATTTGCATCATTTCTGTTAACGTATAGTACCCTTATATAAATGCACTCAGCAGCACGCACAGAGCGTTTACCATGCCGCCCGGCGACTGCGTTCCGTAGGAAAGCGTATGGTTATGCTTCTCATATCGCGAATGTCTTCTTTTTTATGTATGTGAATGTCAGCCACGTGTGCTCCAAGCTATCGTGCAAGGCTATGCAACAAGACGATGCTGTACCTATTTCCAAGCTGTTCTTAGACAAATGTCGGTCACGTTTGTCCAAAGAATGACGAGAGATCGTCGCTCATAAATGCGAACGACCGCTCATGCCTTTCTTTGTCTTACATTCTGTGTGACAAGGCCATTTTGTTTTTTGTTTGTGTTTAGCCAGTGCCGAAAATAATAGCAGCTTTGTGCTTCAGTCGGCGCTACAAACGATTGGCACTAAAGAAATGGTAGCTTCTGACGCCAGTATGCTGAGAAGTATGTAATAATTCTCATCAAAGCAAGCATATATACTGCAGCAGTATACGGTACGTGTCTCGGACTAGTTGGAATAGCACACTGCGTTTTTGGACACGCTTGACAAATACAAAAGCGCAGTGTGGCAAACACACACACACACACACACACACACAAAATAAAACGCTTCTGTGTTTGCTGTTCTGTGTGCCTCACAGTGTGCTTGTCTCTATCAGGCGCATCTCAAAATACAGGGGGCGTAAACGTAAAACCAGATATGTGTTAATTATTACCCGTATAACTATATCAATCCTTCCTAAAAGGTCAGCTCGTATTTGGCTCATTTCATACATTTCTGTTTGTCATTGACTAACAGTAAAGTACTGTCACTTACCTGTAACGTTCCCTGGCTCCTCTAGAGAGACTGTCCCTCATTCTACGACATCTTCTTCTCGCATGCGCGCGTTTGCCGCATCTGAATGAATATATAAAAACGCGCCGACCTAGACGGTCGTCCACGTCGTCACACTTTCTCTGCTGACGCCTCTTTCAGAAACGCCCTTTCTCTCCCCCTTCTCTTTCAGGCTGGCCGGACAATGTCCTCACAGTAGAGTCAACTCCACTTGCTTGATGGACAAGGCTTGATGGACCGAGAGAAGTGCAAACACCCTTTGTTCCTTCCCTCTGTGTGTCTAACGTGCCCCGATTTGGATTCTGCATTGTTCACTTGCGAAGGCTTCCTCGAGTGAAGCGAGTTTGTGGTGCTTCTGTATTACTAATAGTGCAGCCTTGGAGTCTGTCGTGAGCTACAGCCCCAACGCATCAAGCCTGTCAGTGCCTGGTGTCGACACTGGCACATCGCTCCTGTGTGAAGAACAAAGCAGAAACAAACCGAAAAGCCAATAATTGAGGGTAAAACGAAACGAAAGGTCATGACAACCACGTCCACGCCCTGACAATCAAAGGTGCTCTTTGGTACTTTCTAATGAGAGAGAGAAATAAACGTTTATTTAGAAACAGTGTTCCGAGCGAGGCCCGGGGTCACCCTAAGGTGGGAGGGTTCCCTAGTCCAGGAACCCTATGGCTTCGACTGCCCTCTTGGCCCTGGCGACGAGTTGTCGCTGGTCATACAGGTCTTCAAGGACGAGCTTGGCCTCCCACGTTTCCATTAGGTGGTCGTCGTTTATTCTTGGGGCTTGGTCCCGCTCCAGTTGCACGTCGTGGTTTGCATGGCACTGACATTCCAGGAGCAAGTGTGCCAGGGGGTCTGGTACGCTGCAGAGCGGGAACATGTAGCCATGTGTGTCGTTGGGTAGAGGCGGTGCATTGATATGATACGTATGTAAGTGTTGCTTTGTAGGCGTCTGAAAATCACGCTCTCTTCTTTGGTTAGTCTTGGATGAGGTGGACGGTACACCCGTCGCTCCAGTTTGTAGGGTTGAAGTAGCGACGAATAGGTGTTTTCTACTACCTCCATATCTGCAACCACAGATCGGGTATCCTTTGGTTTCATGGCAGCACGGCTGACGTGCTCTCAGGCAGCGGCGTGATCCGCTTCATTTCCCTGTAGACCCTCATGTCCAGGAACCCAGATTACGCAGGTATATGGAAGTGGAGAGCTTCGCCGTTGCAGAATGTTAATTGCGTCGGCTGAGACACGGGCTTTCACATGATTCCGGCAAGTGGCTTGCGAGTCAGTGAAAATCACCGCGGCGTCTTTACATGTGGTGGTGGCGAGAGCGATTGCCGCTTCTTCCGCTGCGTCTGACTTGCGTGCCTTGACTGTGGCCGACGCTAACTCTCGGCCTTGAGAGTCGATGACGCTGATAGCATACGCGTTTCTACGGGGGCACTTGGCCTCGTCGGTATAGCGGGCGTTCGGGTCTTTCCTGACCTTTCGTTGAAAAGCTTCTGCTCTAGCCTTTCGTCTACCTTTGTGGAATGTGGCGTGCATGTTGCGTGGGATAGCCGCGATGGACTGGGACTCTCGAACGTCCACAGGGATGCGCATTTTCCAGTCTGCATCCACAATGTGTGATTCGCTGTAGTTGAGATACCGGAGTACTGATCTTCCAGCGGGCGTGAGCTTGAGTCGTTCCAGCTGGCTGCTCTTGTGAGCCTCCGCGAGCTCTTGCCACGTGTTGTGGACACCTTTTATAAGAAGTTGTGAAGTAGAAGCCACAAGTGGTAGTCCCATGGCGGCTTTGGTTGTTTTTCTTATCATATTATTAAGTTTTTTTTATTTCCGCAATTTTTAAACAGAGGTATGGCGTGCCGTACGTGATGCGGCTGGTGAGCAGAGCTTGCATTATTCGTAGGGTGTCGTGTTTTTTAAGCCCATTGCGTTGGTTTACGATCCTCTTGACAAGGTGCGTGAGCTGCGAGGGAGTTCTCTGGAGTCTCGGTATGGTGGCCACTCCCGATCTATCTTTCTGCATGTGAAGTCCGAGCACTCGTAGCGCATCAACTTTCGGAATAATTGTCCCCTTGACGGTGACGCAAGGGTTGGGCTCTTCGTATATGGGAGGCCTGCCTCTCGTTCTTGTTTTGATTACAAGGTGCTCAGACTTCTCGGGAGCACAGTTGAGGCTGCAGTGTCGGAGACGGAGATACCTTTCGATGGTGTTTACGGCATCTTGTAAGCAGCTCTCTTGTCTCCCGATGCACGAAGCCTTGGTACAGAGCGTGATATCGTCAACGTAGATCGCGTGCCGTGCATCTGGTATTTTATCGAGAACCTTAGGCAGACTGAACAAGGCCACGTTGAACAGTAGCGGTGACATGACCGAACCCTGTGGTGTACCTCTTTTAGGTAGTTGGAAGCTTTTGCTGCGGATATTCCAGATGCCCGCAGTTGCTGTACGGTCCGTCAGGAAGTTACGGACACACGTGTAGGTCCGAACGCTGCAATAAACATCAATTGTTTATGATCTCTTTATAACTGCAGCCATTTCTTCCTTTCCATAACACTGTGTTGTTAATGAAGATATCTCATAGCCGTATTATATGTGATCGCAGTAAAATATCTTTACGACCTCTGTCTGCAGCAATCTGTATGACCACCCTGTTTGTATCAGGCTCTGGCCTTAGAATCTGCCCACTCTTCATAAGCCACAGGTTGTACGGGGACATATTGCTTTTGATTATTTCTGATTCTTTTATTCCTTTCAATTTTTCTCGTTTTTTTCTTGTTTTTGTTTCAATATTACCATCACGATATTGAAACAACCGCGTCTAACGCAGCCTAATTTCCCTTATTTTTCATATATAAATTTAAAAAGATACTAACTGTGCTTTCTATATTTACAGAAAGTTGTAATGAGTGGTAGGATCACAAGACTTTCTTGGTGAACCAACTAGCGTCGGCCACATGCTACCATAGCAGTAACATGTTTTCTTATATGATAATATTTACTTTTCTCCCTCTCTCTCTTCCTCAGGAAGAGTTTGGTGGTGGCTACCCAGCCACATGTCCTGCTCTTTGGAAAACTTTGACATTTTCTTCCACCGTTCGGGAGCTTTGAGACGCAAGAATGGGCGAGTCACACATATTATTGACGTGTATACTGCTCTCAGTATCTATAACAAACATTTTTCATGTGAATATGTGATAAGCTAATCAAGAATTAATAAAATTGAGAAGAAAATAATCAACTAAGATATGTGGCTGATTGCGTCTTCGGTTCGTGTTAGGACAAGTGTATCTATGTTACACCATCGTAAGGACTGAGCGCAATGCAAATGACAATGAGATGCTTTCGCATTGGAGGAGAGCCTTAGCAGAGACATTTGAACATCACTAGCAGGCATTTATTTGTCCTGCAGTGGCTCTAATGATGATTATCATGATAGTGGTAGTGGTTACATCGATAATATTTTTGATTGAATTTGGCTGCACCAAAGGCTCCTTGGGCTGGACTACCTCATACTTACGAAAGATGGGGCAGACACGAAATCTTCCCAGCTATTAAGACACTACAAGTACGGCTTGAAGTTGTTGTTTGGGAAATCGGGAAACGCCGGCTCAGAGGTATGTGCAATGGGAAAATGCATTTAGTTCCCAAGGCTTCGAGCCGCTCAACTATTCAAATTTCGAAAAAGAAAAATTGACCTCGTATCTGCATTTAATCTACAAATGTCGTCGAAAGACAATACTCTTGCGTGTGGAGAGAGTGAACAAAGCATTCATTTGATGTTCTGTTCAAGAAAATCGGTGAGTTAGAGTGCCTAGAGCGTGCAGCAGAGGCGAACGAGCGCATCAAGTCACGTCACACGTGAGACATGAGCGCCATCTGGCAGTTTTTTTTTTCAAAAACAAAGCGCGTGGCTCTGAGACGGGTGTGCGCGCCCGCCTCAGAAGTGATAAAGTGTAGAACGCAAGGTGACGGGCAGGTGCCACCACCGTCTCATTTTAGCAAAGCGTTGGAAACCCTCGCCTTTCCATGCAGGCGTTGAATGCTCAGCGTAGCGTGATAAGCGCTACTGTCCTTGAAATTACTTATATATGCCTTTTCAAGTAGAAACAGCACATGCAGAATATATACGTGTTGGTATGGTGCCCCAGACACGCGCACGAGCGGCCACACAGGCGCACGGATGGACGCACGGAAGCAAGAGCGAATGGACGGACAGATGTTTCGCCCTACTCTCCATCATTCACTCCATGGATATGCTGCCATTTTTTTCTTTACTGTTCAACAACGCACAGGAGAAATCTCTCAATGGCACCACCTTGCAGGTCAAAGCGTAAGACATGTTACGCACTACTATGAGGGACGAACGGGTGCCGCATTAAGGAGCTTCGCCCATAAAAGTAAAGTGTACCACTGTTCGTTTGTATTATGCGCGTCCTACTGTGGCTGGTCATTACTATGACGTAAGTGTCACGGTGAACCAATGACGAATTCAGCATGGCACTGTTCGCGACGAGGGGCGATGTGCCGCTGCACCGAGACCGTCAGGCATTCATTCGGTTTTCTGTGGTGTTTTCTTCGTCGAGAAGAAGCTATTTCATCCATTCGCCCTAAGCATCATCCTCGTCGGCCGTCATTCGATGCTGGCGTTTATGATTTTGCAGCGTTTCAAGTGCGCCGAAGCGGCAGAGCGTCACCGCGTACCGTCGGTTCTGCAGCGTGAAGCAGCAACACGGCGTCTATTCTCTGCGTCGCTAGAATGGCCACTCTCGACGATTGCCGTCCTGGTCATTCGTGTGCCGTAAGCTGAAGGTGAAGTCTGATTGTGCGCGTGTGTGTTAAGAGGAATGTGCGCGTCTGTGGTTTACCGCCCGCAAAAGGTATGAACTAAGCGTTGCCGCATGTGCGTGTGCGAGTGTGTTACTTGGGTGTCGCAACGTGAGAATCTTGCTGATCGTTTGCGATATGCGCTGTATTGTGCACCTATGTGACTGTCGTAAGTGCGGGCGAGGCGTGAGAAAAAAGCAACCGAGAGGATCTGCCAGCGCCACAAAGTACGAGAGTAAACAAGCTAGGTGGGGAGAATATGCATTGGTGTATGCAATAAAAAGCGAATTGAGGTCATAGTGTGTGTGTGTGTGTGTAATTATTTTGATGTGTGCCAATTGGCACAGCTGTGTAACGGAATTTATTGCCACCGGCTCATAATTGCGTGCGAGATGTAAGTGCCATCTGCGTAAGCGCTTGTCTCGCGCTCGAAGTACGAACGCCTTGCATGAAAAGCGCCATGCGAGGGTCTTAAAACCGAGAAATGACGCGAGCTATGTAATATCGCTGCATGAATCGTTATCGACGCAGCGATCACAATCGATCACGATCAGTTACATTGATCGTGATCGTCACTAAATCGGCGCCGCTCAAACAAGTGTTGAGCGAAAAAAGGGGGAACATTTTTTTAAGACATTGTATCATCCTTAACGATATCATATTAACAAGTCTTACTTTTTTTTTCATTTTGCCTGTATTGCGTGCATGTATTACGCATGGAGATAACTTGTTTATATTGAATTTGAGTTCCACGAAAGAAAAGATGGATGCATTGAACTTCACTGTGAAAGCGAAGTCTGGCACGCAATTCACTCGCATTCCTCGGAGAGAGAAAAACCCTTTTGCCTGCCCACACACACACACACCTTCGCACAGACACATTCATTGAAGGTATAGTGGCTCCTGTTGCAGCATACCTGAGCCCCACTTTGAAAAAGTTGAATGTTCAAGGGCAGACGGGGTGATGGCAATATCATGGAGTGCAATTTGTCGAAGCAAGAAAAATACTTCACCTACAGCGTTTAGTCGCCGCCATTTTAGCTGTGTACATCGCCTTGGCTATTAACTTAATGGCCATGATCCCAACTGTTACACACATTGTGCGCTACGAGCTTTTATTGTGATGAAACATGGCGTCGAATGAAACATGAACATTTACCTTAAACACGATTGTGGTCGACGACGCGACGACGCAAAACGCACATTCGATATTTAAGGCAGCACAAGAATCGAAATTCGCGAAGTGAATCTCAGATCGCTTCTGCATTCTTCGCTTTGAGTCATAGTTGCCATAGTCACAGAAGACAGTGAAGAAACCTGGCAGCGAAAATTTCATTTTAAAAAATGCAAACCTCCTAATGAAATGTGATTATTGCCCCTGTTTCATTTTGTGAAAGCTCAAAAGAACAATTTCTTAATTTTACACATTACGTTAAATGTGGCATTGTTTATTGAGTGCAACTTTAGTCACCATCCAGAAACATAGCCTTCGAGAGATGTGCATTGCTTCTTCGTGGACTCAGAGATGAGCGCGGTGGGAGGTGCGATATAAACAGATATATTCCTAAGCTGACGTGGACATCCGCACCTTTTCAAGTTTATTTATGAAGCTTTGAATTCCGTATTTAAACACCAAGTATTGTAAGGTAATCGTTGTTTGCATGAAAATTATGACCACCGTTTGGAAACTACTAATTTTGTAGCGCGGAGGCATGGAAAAGAAGGGCAATGAAGCCTCGTGGGTGAAGCCTATATTTTTTTTTTAACTTGTCATCGACTAAAGGTATTCTACTATGGGACCGCATAAAACCATCTCGTGGGCAAGCAATTGTTGACATACGCAAGAAAAAAGAGAGAAAAGCTTTATTTGCGCATAACGCAGAGCATTCCAAATAATCGGGCCCCCATTTCAGGGCTCCGCTGGCCCTAGCCATCATCTCTACCCGTTGGACTAGCCAGCGCTGATCAGCAATGGCCGAGCTGGACAGCAGTGCCTCCCTTTGTTCCTGTGTGTTGTTCATGTTGTGGTGTTCTTCATTGTGTTTTGTACACTCTCACATAATGTGAAACAGAGTTGGTGTGGCCCCACACCACGGACATATATTTCTGGATGCTGTGGGGTAGAATACATGTAGCCTGTGTAAGTTTGTGTATGTGTTTGATTGGATTCTGCGTAATGCCCCCGATTTTGTTGCTGTGAGGTTCTTATGTGGTGCTGGATACAGTTTTTATTGTCCCTGTATACCGAAGAATTGTACCAAAGTTAGGGTCTAGGGGCGTTGTATCTTCTATTGTAGTGTGCAAGGAAGCTCGGTGATTAGTGAAGCCTGGAGCCACCTCATCTACAAACAGGTTCTTGGTGACGCCCTCATGCCCTGGTGTCCAGATATTGGTTTGGGTGTATTCAATGGGAAAGTCTTTATGAGCTTTCGTTAGAATTTGGAAGGCATTTATACATATTCTACCTTTTTCGCAATTCCTACATGCAGCCTTCGAATCCATGATTATTGTCAGTGGGGCTTTTCGCTCCCTGTCCTTTTTGTTTGCCATTGCGATCGCTATCTCCTCCACTTCTGTAATGAAGGCTTTGGCTATGAAGGAACAACTTGTAACACTTCCTTTTCGGTCTGTTACCACAGCCACCATGTTCTTTGTATTTGTCTAATATGGTACAGTGTCTGTAAATTTTGCCGTATTCAATAGTTTTGTCTTTTTATCTATGTAAACGGCTCTTGCACTACGTCTTCCAGCGTGTAGAACTGGGTCCATGTTCTTCAGTAGGGGATATATCTTGTACCAGGCTCTGACTGAGCATGACAATTCCTTGGCTCTTCCATGTGCCTGTATTGTTCACAGAGGCCGATCCTCTGAAGAAGTTCTCTGCCGGTTGGCGTCTGTAGCAGGCGGTTAATCTGATTGGTTACTTGTGCTTCTGCCAACTCATCAAATGTATTGTGAAGTCCCTGCGCTAATAGCTTCGCAGTTGAAGTGCTTTGTGGTGGTCGAAGAGCCACTTTATACGCCATCCTTACTATTTTGTCTACTTTTTCTTTTTTCTCTCTATTTACGTTGGGGTGGGTAAGCGAGAACGTTAGTCTGCTGATGACAAAGCCCCTTACCAAACTAAGCACGTCTTGCTCTTTCAGTCCAGAATGATTGTTCGTTATTCGAACTATCACACGAACAATTTGTTGAGCAGTTCGTTTAAGCATATTCAGTGTGTGGAGACATCGCTGATCGGAGTGTAGCCACAACCCTAGGATTCGAACGGTCGTTTTCTCTAGAATAATTATTCTCTGGAAGATATATGTATACTTATGCCCCCTTATACGTACGGGTGCTTGCAAAGCCGCTTTCAGTCGCGTGTGTGCCACTGCCCATCTTCAATCTATCTTCACGCATGCACAAAAGCTAGTCTACGTTTGCTTGAGTCGAGCCACCACACTGGAAGGGCTGTTTCTAACAAACGCGGAACAGGACTCCACCACTCACCAAGGTAGAGAAAATCTGGATCGCACGTTGTCACAAGAATTTCGCCGATTGGAAACACATCGACTTCATACAATCATCGCCAAGTGCTTCACCATCCTCCAGTCACTGCACACATTGACAATTTGCAGCATGAACGTACACTCGTTCTCCGCGCACGCCGTCGTTGTCTCGCACGATCAAGTCGTCTGCGGGGTACCTCTACTGTGCTTCACAGACACGTGGATGGCCACTGCCATCGAATTACCAGGATGCAAGTGCATCAGCCTCGCCAAACGGCAAAGCCGCCGACCTGCTGGAATCGCCTTTTATGAACACTTCGACGTTATAATGCTTTTACCGCGCAGCATTCCAAACCAACTCGACGCGCTGCCCCAGGTGACTTGTGGTGATACATGTGCCGTCAAAAACATCACACGGCTTCATCGTCACACCAGTTTACATCTCGCCGGGATACTCGCGGAACGACATCATTAAGTTCTTGCTCTACAACTTCGGTGCGGTGTACCAAGAGGATGAGCTGGTGATCGTCACAGGAGACTTCAACTGGAATGTTCATACTTCGTTGTTAAAATGAATGGCTTGTGACATTTCTCGATGCCAAACTTGGACTTGACCTTTTGTGTGACGTCACACAGCCGACTACACGCATTAACACGTGACTATATATTGCCACGAACGTAATAACAGAGAGCGACGAAACGACGTCTTGCTTGCCCTCAGACCAGGACGCAAAAGCCCTCTTCTTTCTTCACTTCTAAGGAATTCCCCCTACAGTTGATGGCTCATACCCATTACCTGTGACATTACTCCCTCTCCTCGAAAAGCATCGACTCGATGCTGATAATGAGCGTTGAGGAAAAAAAATGCGAAAGAAAAGATGCTACCGTGGAACCCAACAACTCCGTCGTAAGGAAAAAAAATGGGCTGGCGTCGTGCAAGAACTCAATAAAGAAAGGAGTAAGTACACAAGACAATAAAAAAAACCAAAGTGGCAAAAAAAATAGTCATTGCATGGTAAGTTAGTGCACGTTCGATGGATGACGCGAGAAATATGGCTTGAGGCTTGACACGTGCACCACATCACTTTGTGGAAACCGACGGGAACGTCTTGAGGTGCCCTCAGGGAGAACTTCATACGTAACGTCACTGAGTCGGCGCAGAACTTTGTAAGGGCCGAAGTAGCGCCGAAGCAACTTCTCAGAGTGACCACGCTGTCGGATGGGAGTCCACACCCAAACTTCATCGCCTGGTTGGAAGGTAACCTCTCGGTGTTTAAGGTTGTAGCGGTGTGCGTCGGCAGTTTGGCGAGCCTGAATACGGCATCGGGCGAGTTGATGGGCCTCCTCGGCGCGTTGAGCGAACAATGCAGCGTCCGTGTTGAACATGCTCAAGTTGTTGGGAAGGAGCATTGCGTCGAGCATTGTGGTGACCTCTCGACCATGAACTAAGCGAAATGGGGTGAAACCTGTACTCTCTTGGACTGCTGTATTGTAAGCAAAAGTTACGTAAGGGAGTATATCATCCCAGTTCTTGTGATCAACGGCCACATACATAGACAGCATATCTGCAATTGTCTTGTTCAACCGTTCAGTGAGTCCTTTGTTTGGGGGTGATAACCCGTGGTTTTCCTATGTTCTGTACCACTTAGTCTCAGGACTTCTTGAAGCATCTCTGCAGTGAAAGCTGTACCACGATCAGTAATTATCACAGCTGGCGCTCCATGACGAAGCACGATGCTGGTGACAAAAAACTGTGCGATTTCCGCTGCAGTAGCTTTGGGCAGGGCCTTTGTTTCGCTGTAACGCGTTAAATAATCGGTGGCAACCACAATCCACCGGTTTCCAGACGAAGAGGTGGGAAATGAGCCGAGTAAGTCAATGCCAATTTGATGGAACGGTGTCTGCGGCGTTGCGATGGGCTGTAGTAGTCCTGCTGGTCGGACAGGTGGAGTCTTACGGCGTTGGCAGTCGCGGCATGTGCGGACGTACTGCTTGACTGTCTTCGCGAGGCGGGGCCAGTAGTATGAGCGGCGAATTCTTTCCAATGTGCGCGTGTAGCCAAGGTGTCCGGATGACGGTTCGTCGTGACAAGCATGTAAAATATCGTCCCGAAGCGAGGTCGGCGCAACCAGTAGGTAAGTAGCCTGGGTATGGTCGAAATTTTTCTTATAGAGGACTCCATCCCTGGTGCAGAACGAGGCCAGCGAACGTGCGAAGTTTCGAGGAAGGCTGCATTTTCGGCCTTCGAGGTAGTCAATCAGCGGGCTTAGCTCCATGTCGTCGCGTTGTTGTTGAGCCAAGTCGGTTGCTGACACAGAGGAAAGGAATCTATCGTCCTCTTCAACGTCCGCGTTCGTACTTCCAATTGGTGCACGTGAGAGACAGTCCGCATCAGTGTGTTTGCGTCCTGATTTGTGAATGACTGTAACGTCAAATTCTTGCAGCCGAAGGCTCCAGCGTGCTAGACGACCGGAAGGGTCTTCGAGGTTGGCGAGCCAGCATAAAGAATGGTGGTCGCTAACTACCCTGAATGGTCGACCGTACAAATAAGGGCGAAACTTTGTTATCGCCCAAACAACGGCTAAGCATTCTTTTTCTGTTGCAGAGTAGTTTTTCTCTGCAGATGATAGTGTTCGACTTGCATAGGCAATCACGCGCTCTATGCCATTTTGCCATTGAACCAGTACAGCTCCAAGTCCGACGTTGCTGGCATCTGTGTGTAGCTCTGTGGCAGCGTTTTCGTCAAAGTGACCGAGTACAGGTGGGGCTTGGAGATGGTTTCGCAGCGTGTCAAAGGCGTGATGCTGATCATGGCCCCAAACAAATGGTACGCCGTCTTTCGTAAGTTCATTTAGTGGTTCAGCGATTTTAGAAAAGCCTTTGACAAAGCGTCTGTAATATGCGCAGAGTCCCAGAAATCGGCGGAGGTCGCGCTTGTTCGTTGGGACAGGAAATGCAGCAACAGCTTTCGTTTTCTCAGGGTCTGGGTGTATACCTCCGTGGCTGACGACGTGACCAAGAAATTTCAGTTCCTCGAATGCAAAGTGGCATTTCTCAGGTTTGAGAGAAAGTCCAGCTGTTCGAATCGCCTGAAGAACTGCCTGTAAGCGCTGGACGTGCTGCTCAAACGTGTCCGAGAAGACGACCACATCGTCAAGGTAGACAAGACACGATTGCCATTTTAGCCCAGAAAGAACCGTGTCCATCATTCTTTGAAAAGTAGCTGGTGCCGAGCACAAGCCGAATGGAAGGACCTTGAACTCGTAGAGTCCGTCAGGAGTAATGAAGGCGGTCTTTTCGCGGTCGCGCTCATCAAGATATTTGCCAATAGCCGCTGCGTAGATCCATGGAAGAAAAGTAACGAGCATTGCGAATGCGGTCCAGCGAGTCGTCAATTCGTGGTAAAGGATACACGTCTTTCTTCGTGATCTTATTCAACTTTCGGTAGTCGACGCAAAATCGGAGAGTACCATCTTTTTTCTTTACTAACACAACAGGGGACGCCCAGGGACTGGTCGATGGTTGGATGACATCGTCCTTGAGCATCTGCTGGACCTGTTGGCGTATAACGTCTTGTTCTTTTTGCGAGACTCTGTAGGAATGCTGTCGAATGGGTCTCTCGGTAGGCTCGGTGATGATACGATGCTTGGCAAGCGGTGTTTGGTTAACTTTCGAAGTCGTAGCGAAGCAGTCCCGAAATGAGCCAAGTAGCTTCAAAAGACGTTCCCGTTGTGCAGACGGTAGATCCTGGTTTACGTCGAGATTGCTTGCAAATGTCATGGCGGAATCGTCGCACGACGAAAGAGCAGATAATGTTGAGGGACCAGGGACGTCGGCAATATCCTCAAGGTATGCGATCGCAGTGTGTTTGGTAAGATGGCGATACTCGTCGCTGAAATTCGTGACTAATAGGCAAGCCTGCTTTCTACTTGGCTGAACGATACCTCGGGCAACGCAGATTTGTTGTGCAAAAAGTAGAGACAAATTTCCTTCTGCAATTACAGCATTGGGGACGTCTTGGTCACATTCAACGTTGATAAAAAGGCTACTGCGGGGAGGCAGAGTAACAGATTCGGAGGATACACGTAGGGCAGCCTTCGATGAGCGGGCGTTTTCCGGTTCAGGATGAAACGGGTCCTCGAACGACACCTGCAAGTCTCGTAGGTCAATAATTGCGCCGTGTTCGCGAAGAAAGTCCAGCCCCAGGATGAGTGGACGGCAGCACACAGGTAATACGAGGAAAGACCCTGTGAACATCGAAGCACGGATTCGAACACGGGCTGTGCACATTCCAGTTGGCGTGACGAGGTGGCCCCCTGCCGTGCGCAACGGCGGTCCTTGCCAAGGCGTAGTTACCTTCCTCAGTTCGGATGCTAGGGCGCTGCTCATAACCGAATAATCGGCCCCGGTGTCGACGAGGGCAGTGACGACGTGATTATCGACGTGTACGGTGATGTCGGCGGAAACAGTCTTGTGACTTTCGGAAACGACTGGAAAGTCAGAACGGTCTTCGTCGGGTCTTTGCGTCGAAGGAGGGTCTTTAACAGTTCGTTGGGACGCGGCTTCACCCCCAGGAGCCGCGGTTTCTAGTTTCCCCTGTGGGGACTCGGTGACCGGCCTCTGAAAGGAGCATAGGATGACGAGGGAATGCTAGGTGACGTGGGGCGGCGAGGTGATGGAGATCGTGATTGGGGGCGTGGACCAAGGCGAGGAGCTTGCTGGCCCGTAAGGTACGCTTCGATGTCGCGGGGACGCTCACCGTAACGCGGGCAACGAGCATCTGGGTGAAAGCCACGGAGACCAAGTTGGCGGTACTGGCAGTTACGGTAGACGTGACCCGCTTCGCCACAGTGGTAGCAGAGTGGACGGTTATCGGACGTACGCCACACGCTGGCCTTTGTGGCGTTCTGCCGCGATCCAGACGGACGATAAGTTGGTGCACTCTGAAACCTTGAAACGGGTGGAGGAGTCGAAGAGGTGCCCTGGAATCGATGGCTAGCCTGATCCATTCTCGCCATGGTGGGATCAGGGCCATGTGGTGCAGGAGATCGCAGAGCCGCCGCATAAGTCAGCACAGGGGCCTCAGGTCTTGTTGGCGCGAGTGGGGTGACCACGTGTCGGATCTCATTTCGGATTAAGTCTGCGAGATCACTTACGGGTGGTTGGGGTCCCGCTGCTTGGAGTTGGCGCAGCTCGTCCCGCACGACGCTTCTTATGAACTCAGCGAGGGCATGCCTCTCGCTGTCAGCCCCGATAAAGCATGCAGCAGGGGTCAGGTCGTGGCGTTCATACTGTGACGACCTATACTGGAGAGTACGCTCCATTGTGGTTGCCTCATTTATGAACTCTGCCACAGTCGTCGGTGGATTGCGCACGAGTCCGGCGAAGAGCTGCTCTTTTACCCCACGCATTAAATGCCGGACCTTCTTTTCCTCGGACATTGCAGGGTCAGCACGCTTGAAGAGTCGAAGCATGTCCTCGACAAACATCGAAACTCTTTCGTTGGGTCGTTCGTTTCGAGACGCGATAGCCTGCTCCGCTCTCTCTTTCCTTTCAGTGCTGCGGTACGCATCACGAAACTGTCGGCTGAACTCATGCCACGTCGCAAAGGAACCCTCGTGATTCTCGTACCACGTTTTGGCAGAGTCTTCTAACGCAAAGTAAACTCTCCGCAGCTTGCGAGCTTCATCCCATTCGTTGATGTTGGCAACTCGATTGAAGTGGTCAAGCCAGTCGTCAACATCTTCATAAATGTCTCCATGAAATGAGCGTGGTGTTTGCGGCGCATGAAAAACATGCGGGAGAAAAGAATAGGCGTCGTTGGTTTGACTCGCCTGGTTGTTAGTTGAAGTTGCCATCTCGTCTTGAGAGAGGGGACCGTACTCGGGAGATAGTCCTCGCAGGCGGCGACTGCTTCGTGCCGTGGGAGCTGTAGCTGTCTCCAAGTAGCTTGGTGTGTCGGCTGAAAATCTGCAGCCAAGGCGCATTTACCCAGCACCTCCACCAGTGCCACGAACGTAATAACAGAGAGCGACGAAACGACGTCTTGCTTGCCCTCAGACCAGGACGCAAAAGCCCTCTTCTTTCTTCACTTCTAAGGAATTCCCCCTACAGTTGATGGCTCATACCCATTACCTGTGACAATATTATGTTTGGAAAGAGTGTTGCATCACGAGTGCACTGCGTGCCATTGCCAACATACTTCATAGACCACAAGGTGGCTATCGCTGTAATCGAGTGAACTGTGTTTTGTTTTGATATTTAACAGTGATTTTATCGAATACTGTATTTGCTGTCTTAGGCGGAAAATGCTGTAGGCTCATCATCTCAGCTTTGCGTGCACGTTAAAGAACCCCAGGTGGTCAGAATTTCTGGAGCCCTCCCCTACGGCGTCTCTCATAATCATGTGGTGGTTTTGGGACGTTCAACCCCACATATATCAATCAATCAAATTGGTTACTTAGCAGTGGTGACATGTGCTCCGAAATGCGCTGAACATGCCGCAAGAATAGTTTAGCTCATATATTGAAGTTGTGTGTTTTTTTTTTCATAATACCATCGCTTTTTCTAAATTCTCCCAGGCCTACAGTGATGATTAGTCAAAATTCAAACGGTATATATGCGCCAGAAGCATGCGACTGTCGTGTAGAATAACTGATTTTTATTGGGCGTACTGACGATATCTTAGTACACGTATTTTCGCCATAGGTGCTCATGCACGCGCGGAGCTCAAATGGGGAAAGAGGAGGAAAGCTGTTAATGCCTCGAAATTCGGCAGATTTGCGACCGCAACAGCGCCCTTTATCTCCTAAGTTTGAAGTATATTCTTCAACTGCATCGGCCCATTTCGCAGCCGTCTTTCGATCCCGAGGAAACTTGTGAAAAGCAACCTCATCGCGACCGTAAGTGCTGCGACAGCCATAAGTCGCGCAGTAACTCGGCCTCGCGAGTCCACTTCAACCTTGCACGAACACAACTAGTGAATGTCGGATGGCGAAAATCTCTAATCAGAAAAAGAACGGTGCAATGGCAAGAAATCCCTACGAACTGATGCTTCGCCAGGCAGCAGATCGCAGCAGAAACAAGGCTCCACCACGAAGCAAACAAGCTTAGGTGACTGAGCGACGCAGGAGGCTTAGCACAAAGTTGCCCGACGGGCGGCGGTTCGACCCTGACTGTGACGTCACCTCTCTACGTGTCTCTCTCTCCCGTGCTCCGCCCCTGCGCGCTTGCTTGACGAGGGGGCGTTCCCTTGGTGAAAGCTTGCACGCTTATAGCGTCGTTGTTTATTCGAACTTCTCGAAAAAAAACTCCGTAGAATTGCTGTAAGAGGGTGTGGACACCAAATTAGCAACCAATTCGTGAATTCAAAACCTCTTCATTGTCCTTTTAACGCAGCAGGGTGGTCGCAAAAATGTTATTGAAATGCGCTCCGTCCTCTGCCGTCGGTTCGTATTGTATTATCGTTGGCGTTTATTAGTGTAGCGATGTGAGCTTGTGCGTTTATAAAAAAGTGTTGAATGATTTCAAGTATTTCGTACTCAACTATAGACGAGCAGTGAGCCGTTCCGACGTCAACGAATGCAATGTTACTTGTGAAGATAAGTGAGCTTGTTGTGTTTAGAGAAAAGTTGTTAAATATTTAGAGTACTAGGTACTCTACTATCGGAGAGCATAACGCTGTCCCGTGGGCCTCACACTTGATAAAGCCGTGAAGAGTCTTTCACCTTGGCAAGCGTTGACAACTTAAGGAAGAGACACTTGGCACGCAGGCGCTTCTATCCGATATTCCACATGAGTTGCCTAAATTTAAACGGGTCGTTCCAGGAGAATACAGAGGGCGAAGACTGCGTGATACACGTCGAAATGCCAATTTAAGCACGCGTTTCATTTCGATGTGCCCCGTTCGTTAAGACTGAATTTTATTCGAATTGCATTTAAAAAACAAATAGACATTGATGAAAATTATTCACTGTAACTAACTGTACATTTATGCACGCGGGCGAATCTAAGCCTTGCTGAAAACTAAGCATAAAAATGGCGGGTTCAATTAATTTAAATTTTGGGCCCGTCATATTACTGATTTGCAACCATTATTATTCCGCATTCTCTCCGCAATTCTGTAACTTTACGCGATACTGAAGAGCCGTTTCAATGTACAGTCTTTAACTAAGTATACGGTTAGCGTAAAGGTGCTACGCGCTACGAAGTTGTCAGAACAAATATTGACTACCTATTGTTTAAGAGCAAGTGAACAGATATAGGGGCAAGGTATTGTGGCAAAGGACAAAAGAAACGTTTGTGTTGCCTTCTCCTTTCGCCGTTAACTTGCCTCTAAAAGATGTGTTGCTAACTTGCCTAAGTGGGCTACTAGTGTTGAATATTGGGCTATAGTCGGTTCGTCTTACTTGAACTGGTACAGCGCATTACGGGAGTCAAGAAACGGTCGAGCAGACCAACAGAAGAACACATAGCGCCAACTTGCAACAAAACTTTTTCGGCAAATTGCGTCCACTATGGGGACTTGCGCAAGCATACAAAAATCCCCGCGAAAGTAACGTCAAGATTGCGCAACACCGTTTCAACGTTGCAGACCAAGGTTTCATAGATGGTTCACCTGATTAAGAAAGGGCAGTTGATGTTCGGCGTTGACACATGTGGTCTTGCTCGCATCACATAGAACCGTAATTGCGCTTATATATATATATATATATATATATATATATATATATATATATATATATATATATATATATATATATATATATATATATATGGGTGATTTGTGGCGAGTGCTTTCCAACCATTTACCCTTGATCAAACAAGGGCATATCCACAATGGCAGCAGTGAATTTCAATGCGTCCCCGAATTGCTGTGTGCACATTGCAATGGTGCTATTTTATCATTTCGTTGAGTCAGCGCTCCGTTTGGCCGATACACATTTTACCACAGAAGGCGTGGCTATTTTACCATCCTTTCTATCCATTCGGTCCGTCGATCAGGTTTGCGATCTGCGCCTTTGCCTGCTCGAGGCAATTGCGACCATCTTTTTCACATCGACTAAGATTGTACGCGTGCACAAACAAAAATAACAGCAGGAAGTGCGCGTACTCACTCAGCTCCTTGGCACCGGAATTTCGAATGAAGTCGGCGGCGGCGATGACCTGAGACGATCCGGTTGGCAGCGTGTCTCGGGGCAAAGACACGTCGTATGCGGGCAGCGTATGAGCCCGCGAAGAGTTGCGACACCACTCTCGATCCTACGACCGGGTTCCCACGGTCAGAAGATCTCGGATACAGTACTAGTCTACGCGTGTGTTTCAGTAGGGGAGGAGGAGCAGGCAGGTCGGCGCTGCGATATATATGTGCAAAGCACGATTTCTCCGGCTTGGCAGTACAAGCAGTATTTAGCAACTGTAGCTCGGAAAAGAGCACCCACGACCGGCCAGCGCCCTTAGTTCTTGTCCGTAATGGTTGGAAGCACACACACACACAGACGTGTCCAAGTTTGTGATCGATTGCGATCACGAGCGGCGAATCAGTCGGGATGATGAGCGGGACGCGATTGTGTTGCGCGTATTGCCAGCACGCGCGAAGAGAGTCCCGCAGTTACCGCAATACACGGCAGTCATGGACCTGCGGGGAGAGAGGAGCCTGCAACGGTTAGCGGCCGTCAGCGTCTCTCTCTCGTTTTGTCTCTTGTTTCACGCACCGCCTGCTGCTCCTATACCTGTGCCTTTCTTTAGCGGGCTCCTCTGACGGAGCGCTGATTGGCTGCGCCGAAGGCGTACGCGCGTCGCCTCATGCGAAACACAAGAGTGCTGCGATCGCGGGCGGATGTGAAGACACGTGCGCATCTACGCAACAGAACACCGCTGTTCGAGAAGGCGTTCCATTGTCGAGAATTCTTTGGCTAAAGAATGATATAGCTTAGCGAGAGGAGATGATCATGTACTACGATATTTACGGCGAGCGTGTCGGTTTAGGACCACTAATCCGTCCCGAATCCAGCGGGAAGGCCAATTACGCCGCTGTTATCAGACTTAGTTAAGCCTAACGTTGCTTATTTGCTTGTTTGCTTAAGTGGGGATCTTAGGATCGAATCCCCGCTTCGGCGGCCACATTTCGGGGGTAGCGAAATTTTAGAAGCCCGTTTATTCGGCTACACGTTAACAACGTCGTGTGCTCCAAATCTTAGGAGCCCTCCACTGCAGCGTCTCCTCGTAACCAACAAGGAGGCTTGTAATGTGTAGGCTTGTTGGTGATTTATTTTGAAAATTTTAGGTGTAACTTGAAACGACCCACGGACAGAACAAGCCACATACGTACACCCCACAGTGCTACTAGCAACAACACGTTTATTTTCAAAATCAACAGCTTAGAAACCATAATCGCCGGATAGAAAGTTCATCACGTGGAATTAGTCGCGTACACGCGTAACACTGTCACTTGGCACTATACCTAATCAAAATCATAACAGATAATACCATGTATCACTGCTTACGAAGAAAGCCCAACTTCTTAGGCAGCAATGCTCTTTATGGATGCTAATGCACAATTCACCAAGTGCATCGATAAGCTCGGCGTCTACAATCAGACGAAAGATCTCATCTTTATGTCGACCAACAATGGTTGTGTTGGGAAAACAAAGGCTGGCAACCACAGGCATGAACATGAAGAGCGAGAAACCATTCAGGCGGCAGTTTATTTTCGACCTGTAATTGTGCTCTTCCAGTCGCTCGTTCACGCACCTGCAGGTTTGGCCGACATATTGTTTCCTGCCCGAGAACGGAACGCGATAAATAACAAACGTCTCGCACTCAACGAATTTGTTGTGGGCACACAACTATTTCACTCCAACTGTTTCAAAAGAAATTGATTTTCTTCAGAACGTTAGCACACGTGATGTTCATGGCACGTTATCACTATGATTACTCGGTTGTTATGTGAGTTCTGTTCTCTTTGGTTTGTCATTTCTCTTATCTGTCAGACACTGCTCAAGTATATATTACGCGGTTTCAGCAAATAAATCTTGTTGTAAGTCACTACCGTTGTTTGTCTCCTTCTTTTCTTGTTCCTCGTTAATGGCGCTATTTTTATGAGAATTATTTCATTTCGAGGTAGATTAATCGTGGCACCCGATTTCCCGAGTTTATCAAGCACTGAAAAGACCACCGTATGTTGTCGCGAAACGCCACATTTTTCAGATTAAGGGACAGCTGTTGAACGATAGGATTACGGTCGTGCATCTCGTTTCTGCCGTTATGTGGTCATGAGCATTAGGCTATCTTGCACTCCCACGAATTCTTTTCAACTATTTTTTCTTCACCATAAACTAAAACATGGTCCCGAGAGGCAGATTTTTGAAATCGTGCCATCTCATTATGGAAGCTTTGCTTCGTTAGATGCACACATGACGTTGCTGAGTGACGTCATCGGGATACATTTCTTGTTTAGCTTGGAATAATTTGAATGAAATTGGAGAAGCTTTTTCAGCGCGTGGGTCATATCGCCAACAAAGGCGGTTGTCCCCAGTGCAAGAATTCTTAAATCCGATAACCTAATACGTTCGTCGCTCAGCCACTGAACTGCCACTTCAAGCGATGCCTAGTGGTTACCGTTTAATAATTAAGCAACCAGATTCTGAAAATAAACATGTCGTTGTGTTTATAAAGAGTGTTTAATGATTCAGGGTACTTTACAGTCAACTATGGAAGAGCAGCAAGCCGTCTCTTATGCAGCAGGAAGTGTGTAAAAAAAGTGTTCACGACTTAGAGTACTTGATACTCTACCACGGGAGAGCAGAAAGCCGTCTTTGTCAGTAAGTATAGAGGGAAATTTCCGCAGGAAGTGTGCTAAAAAGCTGTTACCAATTTAGAGTATTTGGTACACTACTATGGGAGAGCTGAAAGCCGTTCCTTCGGCCTCACACTTGATGGGCCGCATCAACAAACATCTGGACTGAATAAGAAAATCGAACCTGTGCGTTTAGATAAATGGATTAATGATTAGGAATACTTGGTATTTTACTATCTTGTGTTTAGAAAAATGTGTCTGACAATTCAGAGTACCATGTTGTGGTTAACGATTTTGAGTACTTCTTACTCTACTATGGGAGATTACAAAGCCGTCCCGTGGGTCTCACGCTTGATAAGGCCGCGTCGACAAAACTTACGCCCGAAGTGCTCATCATGGTTGGCGTTAAGGAGGAGACGAGACAAAATCTCCGCTCAGGTTACATGTCATCACCCTGATGGTGGAGAGTAAGTGATTCTTAAATGAGAGAAAAGAAGATAAAAGTGAGCCCGTAACTGTCTACACCATAGTGCGACACTTCGATTGATTGATATGTGGGGTTTAACGTCCCAAAACCGCCATATGGTTATGAGAGACGCCGTAGTGGAGGGCTCCGGGAATTTCAACCACCTGGAATAGGGAGGATCAAAAGGGATAGGTATAAGGATGAGGACACCCACATACAGAAGTAAAGAGAAGATAGAGAAAGATGGACACGGTCGAAAGAGTCCAAGGACGAGGCACCACTCAGCGAGAGCTTCACGGCGTCTGGAAATGGCATAGGGGGAGCCCGGTTGGCCAGAGCTGCGCTGCCGTCAGAGATCGCGGGGGCATAACTGGACGGCACGAAATCCAGAGAGCGAGTCTCGATGGTGAAGAGATTGAGAAAGGGAAGTTTATTGTACACTTCACTTGAACATACACGAACGAAACATCGAGAACAAGTAAAGACAGTGTATACACCTTACAAGTGAGCACCAAAGTCTAATGGATCGCTGGGTATCGAAATGTTACAAGTCAAAGGAAAATTAAAATTCACTGTGTTTAGAAAAAAATGATTAACGATTTCGACTACTTCGTACTCAACTATGGGAGAGCATTGAGCCGTCCCGCTAAAAGCCATCGCCGTAAACGACTCTCAAGTGTCGTATTGCGCCAAGTCAAAACTTTTCTCAGAAACATATCGTTGTTTTGGGGATGTTGAAACTCACCAGTTATTGTCCAAAAAAAACATTTAATTGGGCGTACGAAGAAGTTGCGTACGCTGCCAGTGAAGCGTGCGACAACACTTTTAGTTTAATGTACAGTGTTCTTTGCACCTTATCAAGTCACATTGATGTTTTTCCCTCAAATAGATACGCATGCGTAATTCAGGTGTTTTTGTATGCTTATCAGCGTCACCAACGTCAAAAGTATGCTAGGTCCCCGTAATAACGTGGCCTCTTTAAGATAAAAGCAGGATGGCCTGCTCATAAATTTTCATGGAGAGGAATCTGAAGTGGTTATAAGATGGAAAAGAAGAGAAAAATGAGCCCCGTAGCTGTCTGCATCGGGGTGCGACACCTCAACAGTAGCTCACAGGGAATGGGGGTGAGGAGGGATTAAAAGTATAGAATTAAAGTCAAGTCAAGTCAAGTTTATTAAATAGTTCAGTTGAGTTACATGGTTAGCGTTATTACAGCAGGAGATCCCAAAGTTTCAGAGAAACTGACAGGGGGACCTCCTATGGCTACATGGATGGGGTAATTACAAAAAATACAGCAATAGTATACGGACTTGTAAAGGTATATATATATAAAGAGATGCGCTGAGCCAGCGAGGGAGGACATATCAAGGGGATAAGAGAGATAGGAAAGATGGAAACACGGTCACAGGAGTCCGAGGACGGGGTACCACTGGCGAGAGCTCTTGTCAGCGTCAGGAGATGGCGTAGGGCGAGTCCAGTAGGTCAGAGCTACGCTGACGTCGGAAATCGCGAGGGCACAACCGGTCGGCACGGAATCCAGCGAGCGAGTGAGAGAGGAATCTGGCAATGTGATTGTGTACCCTCATGGGAATTATGGAAAGTACAGGATTCTGATTGGATAGAGTTAGCTAGAAAACTGTCTACACTTTTTCTGCAGTTTCAGTTTCGTTCGTTATTCGCGCAGCGCCGGTAGTAGGGTGCGGTGAAAAGCGCTGAAGCAGTGACTTTGTTGTTCGAAGAGGCTGAAGACCACTAGATCTCTTGATTTGCTACGGCTTTGGAGCTTCAAGAGTCGTATTTGACAGTTTAAAGTGAGCGTCGTCCACTCACTGCTGCGGATAGGAGTAGCATTCCATGCCAGTGCAGTATATTGCATCGAGTTGCTTTTTAGGAGCGCGTCCTGCCAATAACTCGTTGGAATCGACTGCAGAACGATGGCGAAGCTAAGTAGACACACCGTCACGCACCTCTTCAAGACACCCTACAAACAGCTGTAGATATAAAAACAGCACTAACAGCTCAAATGAATCTATATTGCACACCGAGTAAATCAGAGTTACTTCTTCTACCAACTCATGGTCTGAAAAAACACGTTCCAATGATCGAAGTTCACATAAATGGGTGCCTCATTCCTAGAGTATCACGCATTCGTGTGCTAGGTTTATTTATCCAAAACAACCGACTTAATACGCACACACTCGAAGCTTCACGCAATGCCGTTGAAAACACTCTAAGATTTAAAGTAAGAATCTTAGGGGAAAATGGAGGGCTCCGAGAGTCAGAGCTACTTCGTGCAATACAAGCTTTTGTGATTAGTAAAATCACATTAACTCTGTTTTACCTTCACCTTAAATTAGCAGAGGAGGAATTGGTCAACATCCTCCTCCGCGGAGTTTACAAATACGCGCTAGGCATTGCAATCAGTACCTCTAACGCACGACTCCACCAGACAGGAGTCATAAATACCCAATGTGATATCCGTGAATCCCACTTAACAGCTCAATACGCAAGGCTCGCGACCACTAGCGCAGGTCACCACATTTTATCCTCTACCCGAATCAACTTCCCCTCACTCACCAATCCTAAACACAACATTCCCCAAAACATACACAAAGAATTACTCATACCGCCCCTTCCTAAAAACATGCATCTAACATATCATACTAAGCGCCGAATCCAAAGAGTAAAAGCTCTTCAGAAAAAAATTGCATGGAGCCAATGACGTGCTTTATATCGATGCGGCAGAATACCCATCCTCCTCATCCTATGCCCTCTCTGCTGTCGATTATAACGGCAAGGTGCTCACAACGGCATCCATCACTGTCGAATCTTCGGAGGAGGCAGAGGAGGCTGCCATCGCTTTAAGTCTATCCATACCCAATATCACTATGATTGTAAGGGACTCCAAAGCTGTCATACGTAACTTCAGTGTAGGTCGCGTCATCATCAACTGCCCTTTCAATTCTTAAGAAACGTCCTCCCACGCAAGACGTTGCTCTCATATGGACGCCCGCGCATGCGGGGTCGAGTGGCAATGAGGTGGCTCATACCTGTGCTCGAGGAATGACCAGCTGAGTGCAGGCCTCTGATGGCGCCTTAGACCACGCGGCCTTTTCAGCGTGAGAGATCGTCTTTTGACCTTCCACTATATAACAAATCACTACCGCCTACAGCGCACTACATACCCCCTCCCTCCCTTACACCATGGAGCTTCGCGCTACCATGAAATACTATGGCGCCAGTTACAGACGCGTACGTTTCCCGCCCCATATTTTCACCATCTTATACACCATACCCCTCCCCTTTGTGCATTTTCTGTCAACAAAGAGCTAACCTAGACCATATCATGTGCGGGTGCACTCGAAACCCACCACCTCATTCTCTGCACATTAATAGTAAGGAGCAGTGAAAGGCTGCTATATGCAGCTCGGCGCCCGAGGTTCAGGACCAGATCTTGGATTGGGCCAAGAGGGTAGCGGAGACCTACGCTGGGTATGCTCCTCAGACACTCCACCACCACACCTTTCCCTCTTGGTATAAATAAAGTTTTTTTATCCTCTCTCTCCTCTCCTCTTCATGACTAGACTTCGAAACAAAACGAGAGGTGCGTTGGGGCAGATCACTTGCAGACGCATCTGGCATTACATCAGACGAAACGTTAAATGCTTCTCACTTGATACTGTAATGTGAATTACTTAAATAGATAATGCGTACTTTTGAGCGAAAAACAAGCATGTTTGTTGTCAAGGGCGGCAAAAATATTTCTTTCAATCTTATTAGGCATACAAGGATTGTATCACAGTATCTACGCGGATGACATCACCCTCTGGGTTCCCGGCGGAGGTTGTGATGGTCACGTCGAGCGTACGCTCCAGGCAGGTGTAGACGAAGTTCAGGAGTACTTGCGAGGAACGGGCCTCGAATGCTCGGCAACCAAGTCGGAACTTCTAATCTACAAACCTACAAGTAGAGGTCGCAAAACCCCGCGCGACGAGGAAAGGGAGTGCTACAAAATAAGCGTTCTATTGGCAGATGGCACTCCCATTCCACACGTAGACAAAATTAGAATTCTGGGGTTACACCTGCAGGCAAACGGCCATAATGGTGAGACGGTGCGAAGACTACGTCGTTCGGTAGACGACACGATCCGACTCCTACGTCGTATCACGAACAGACGTACTGGTATGCGCGAACACTGCGCGATCTGTCTAGTGCAGGCGTACGCAATAAGCCGTATAACATACGTTGCCCCCTACCTCAAATTGCTAGGCTCAGAAAAAAACAAAATCGAATGTATAATACGAAAGGCTTTCAAGAGAGCAATTGGAGTTCCACTGAATGCGAGCACTGAAAAGTTACTAGAACTTGGACTGCACAACTCACTCGACGAGTTAATTGAGGCCCATGTCGTTTCGCAAAACGAACGCTTGTCGGGGTCTAAGACGGGTCGACACATCCTCGAGTCACTTGGCATCCGGTACCACACTCAGCAGGGAGAAAAAGCGGATGTTCCTGCCTCGGTTCGCGACCGCCTAATTGTTCCGCCGCTTCCTAAGAATATGCACCCGACGCACCACGTCGGGCGCCGTAACCAGCGAGCTAGAGACCTTCAAAAGAAGTACGGCACTAGCGACGAAGTTGTGTACGTAGATGCCGCGAGATATGGGGACGGGAGACACGCACACGCCGCTGCGGTCGTTGACCGTGCGGGCAAATGCCTCGCGAGCGCCACGGTGACCACGGGACATACGGAGGCGGCCGAAGAAGCCGCGATAGCCCTAGCAATCGCCACGGTGCCGAACGCTACGATCGTAATCAGCGACTCGCAGGCAGCAATCCGCGGCTTCGCGCGCGGCCGCGTCTCGCGGGAAGCGGCCCGCATCCTTAAGATGTGCGGTGATGGTGACTCAGCGTCGCGATCGCCACAACAAAATTTAACAGTCTTCCTCCTTTGGACCCCGGCACACACCGATATCCCGCTTCCGGGCAACGAGGCGGCCCACGCCGCGGCTCGAGGTCTCACTCGCCGAGCCGTGGCACATTCCGTGGCCGCCGCCTCCGCTCCCGAGAACGGGGCTTCTGATCTGCCGGATCGAGACACTTCGACAGACACGCAGCGACAACACAGACCACAACGGTCGTGGGGTGATCGTCTCATCACGTTCCGAGATATTACGCAACACTACAGACTGGAAAGGCGAAAGTTCCCGCCACCGCATGACAAATTAAACAGACACGATGCCGTAAGCTATCGCTTACTACAAACCCACTCTTACCCCAGCCCGGTCGTCTTACGCCACTGCTACCCGCACTTACACATTACCGATCTATGTAAAGCATGCGGGCACAGAGCAACGCTGCGCCACATGCTCTGGGAATGCGCCGGTAACAATGGTCGAGAAACGGCCGCCGTTCGCGATGCGCCTATGGCGGCTGCCAATACCAGGCAACAGGAAGCCTCGAGCTCACTCGTTCCCGCCGCCGTCCCGTCTGCGGGAGCCGCGGGGGACCTTCTCCGTCGGCGACGCCGCCGCTGGGAGGCGGCGCTCAGAAGCTCGGAGCTCAACGACCAGCTCTGGGCTGTCCGGCAGGCCGAAGATGCCGCCCGAGTTCAGGGACTCAGCGCCGCCATCTGAGGCCACCAAGACCAAGCTGCCGGCCAAGCTCTAATAAAGTTTCCTCTCTCTCTCTCTCTCAATCTTGATGCCCAGTCTGGAGCGCGATGGCAGAGCGATGCACACCCTAGTGGATAAATTTGTCCAGGTTTCACTTCTACTTCATAGTTACAGAGAGGTTTTGCGATTAAGTTTACGCGTAAAAGAATGAAGCAAGTTTCAGTTGTATATAATATCAGATCACTTCGTATTACTATGCGCAAACAAGCGTCGCAAATCCCAAGACCGGGATCCATCCGAAGCAGGTCCGAAGCCTGTACTTCCCATAATTCCCATGTGGGTACACGCGCCGTTGAAGGAGTCCACGCAGACACTGACGCCAGATTCCCCTCTAGGTATTGCTGTTTGAAACTGTATGGGCCTGGTTAGCAGCCGTCAGCATACAAGTCAGGCCTTCGTGTCCCCTTTGTGCATGTTCGGCGTCGTTCCTGGGTGCATCGGTCGCATGCGCTGACCTTGGCAGAGTACGTTCAACATTACTAAATGGGCACGGCCTTGAAGCTGGGTGCACCATCTAAACATGGCGTTTGATGAGACACAGGCTCGCACACCACGTTGTATACAGGGCGGCTGTGAATTAAGTTCAGCGTACCCTGCAGTAGCAACTGGTTCCATTCCAGTTATCTTTAGGAGCGAAGATCCTTAGGTTCTCGCGATGTCGGTTAACGCCGTTGTCGCAGCTTCCAGTTAAACCGAAGCACGTGCAGGTGTAACATATACCAGGCGTAGAACGTTCATAGCGCGCATACAGGTTTAAAAGAGACCAAACTCTGTCCGCGCATCTGTGTCCATCCGCACAAGCGTCTGTCTATGCATCCGTCCGTCCATCCATGCATCTGTCCGTCCGTGCATCCGTCTATTTGTCTGACTGCCCTTCATACAATTGTTGGTGACCTCAACGTAGACATCACGCACCTCATAGAACCTAGCTTCGCTCCATCATCAGCATTCATTTTATGGATATGCAGTAATTTTTTGTTTCTTTTTCAACCTACTAGCACGATTTTCAAGGTGTAAAGGTGTAGAACCTCACACATCACTCAACGCGCGTCATGTTGCACCATAAGTATTAGGATATATATATATATATATATATATATATATATATATATATATATATATATATAGAGAGAGAGAGAGAGAGAGAGAGAGAGATAGAGAGAGTTCAAGAAACAGTTTTTTTGTGAGAATGCCACAGGAATAACATAGTCTTACATTTAAACATGTCATTACAAAATGACAAGCAAACGTACAGCGCATATGGTTTGTTTCTAAAAAACGAACGCATACGTCTACCGTTGTTCATGCTGTCGAAAAGGAAAACGCGACAGGTGGTTTCGAATTACCAACCACTTGTCCTTTCGCGAATTTTCCTTACTCCCCGAATTCGTGAATGGACGAGGTGCGTATACTGCTTTCCGTTGTCCTGCGCGATGACAAGCGCTTCGTTGCATGTGACGTGCCAAGAACGTTGAAGCCACCACCTCGTCCGAAATTCAGCTGTCGCTCACTTCGAGTAACGCATAGTTTATAGGACCGCTTGGAGAAATTGGATTTTGAAAGCAGCCAGTCGGCTGTCAGCAGCGTGTCGTGGCTCGCACAGACCGTGTGGCCGTGTACGTGGACTCCACAATTCTCTTAGCGAGAAAAATGCGAAGCAGCTCCAAAACAACTCCAGTGCGGTATCGAGCTGAAAACAAGTTCCCGAGATTCTCTTTAGTTCGCGGCACAAAACGAACAACGCTGTTTGTCACGCGCGCGCTCTCTACGTCAGGAATAAATAACGCCAAGTCGCGAGCGAGTTCGATGCATGCTGAGAGGCGCGCCGCGTCACCCCTTCGCTGGCGCTTTTCTAGCTGGTCATAATAACCCTTGTTAGTCTTTCACGGCGCCCCGCCGTGGTGGTCTAGTGGCTAAGGTACTCGGCTGCTGACCCGCAGGTCGCGGGTTCGATTCCCGGCTGCGGCGGCTGCATTTCCGATGGAGGCGGAAATGTTGTAGGCCCGTGTACTTAGATTTGGGTGCACATTAAAGAACCCCAGTCAAAATTCAAAATTTCCGGAGCCCTCCACTACGGCGTCTCTCATAATCAAATGGTGGTTTTGGGACGTTAAACCCCACAAACCAATCAATTAGTCTTTCACGGCTCAAAACTACGACATGATTATGGGAGACGCTGTAGTTGATGGGTCCAGAAATCTCTACCGTCTAGGGGTGCACGTAAATCGTCTAAGTACGTGAACCCTCATTTCTCTTCCGTTCAAATGCTGTTCACCTCGATGGATACGGTGCCTGGCTGCTCCTCCTAAAAGATCGCGGTTGGATCCCGTCCCCAGTGGTCGCATTTTAATGGAGGCAAAATAGTAGAGCTCCGTGTGCTGTTTGATGTCAGCGCCCGTTGAAGAGTACACGGTGATTGCATTTCGGAGTTGTCCACTCTGGCGTGCCTCGCAATCACATCGTGATTTTGGGGCCTGAGACGCCAGATCTTACAATTATCAATTGAAATGCGGCAGCTGCGGTCGGAATTACATCCAGCGACTTTCGGGTCAGCCGCCGAGCGTGCATAACTATACTAGACGGCTGCGGCAAGTTGTTTTTGTTGTTGTTGTTGTGTTGTTGTTGTTGTTGTTGTTGTTGTTGTTGTTGTTGTCGTTGTCGTCGTCGTCGTCGTCGTCGTCGACGACGACGATTTGGACTTCGTTGAGGCTGATGGATGAATGAATGCAAATTTTTATAGGTAGTCTTGAGGAGTTTGACTCAACGCGCAGCGGGCCGAACAATATTTTATTTATTTATTTATTTATTTATTTATTTATTTATTTATTTATTTATTTATTAACAGAGCACTCTTCTGATTCTGGTTCGTGCCGGATGCGTCTGCTGATCGACGGTATAGAGATGAAAACATTGGAAGTGGCGGCCGAGTCCCGACGCATTATTAAATGTGATCCATGCGTATACGTGTAGTGCACCATCCCGAAGTTTCCAGGAGAAAAAAAAATGATCCACCAATCCGCCTTTGTTGCCTATATAATCTGAAAGCCCATGCTGTTGCGTAAAATCATCGAGCTTGATCATAGAAAATCTAACCTGCATATATAGTATGCAGTTTGATCACCTCCAAAGTTCACCGCTGCTCTCGAAGTGCGAGAGAAGTACTATTATATCAAATAAATTGTCAATTAACTAGCACTAACGAGTATTCATAGTGCAATGATACACCACATGAAAATACAAACTGACGCTCACGAGACCCCATATGTATTCACGGAAAGGAGGCTTAGGCCATCCGGCTTGACTTTTCTGTTGTGCACATTATATCGCATGAGAGCCACCTTTTTAACTGTCGAAGGGTAACCACGAGCTCACGGGCCCGGGAACAATGCTTTGAGTCATCAAACGTTTACTTCATCATCATCATCACGCTAACACTACAAAAACGAAGCAAGCGCGCCGCTCTCACAAGGAACCACGTGGCGAAAGCGTGGCCACGAGACATTTCGTTTTTCTTTTGTATTTTGTACGATACGCTAGCTCTATGCCACGTAGCCCTGCTGATGAGCCGTTCTCGTCTAAGAAACCGGTGGCTGGAATTAAGGTTGCACAACCAAGCGTGTTCAATAAACACGCTTGGCAAACGATAAGGCAGTGCGGTCTTTGAAAGAGGGCAGGGAGCGATACTGCAATGTTTGCTTCGTAAGAATTGTATAACGCTTTATTTGCCAGGAACACATTTTCAAACCTATAGGCTTCAGCATTCGACCTCTATAACTTCACAAAGGTTGGACAAGAATGATCTATTTCTTCATTGTCTGCGACCGCATAGCGTTGCTGCCTATACAAGAAACAACAAAACGAATTGGATAGAACTGCACATTATCTTAGACGAATTGCAGTGCACATTGCGCGAAGGGCATTTTCTCTTCCGATGTTTGAAATGCCTTAGCTTACAGAGTGGCATTTTTATTTAATTTAGGCGCTCCGTAAGAACGTATGCGGCAAGTTGGGATCCCTGTACACCCTGTTCCTGCACGCATCTGATATTCTGCGCGCAATAATCCTAGCACCTTTTGTTATACTCCTCGTGCGTCTCGCGGACTTCATTGTTTACACGTGTCGTATATATACAAGCCCTGCACACCAGGTCAAAAAGAACACACTGAGAAAGAGGTGGCCTGCCCGATCCTACATCTTTTACCACAAATGGCCCGCTGTGCGCAAGAAAGAGATAAATAAACGTTTATTTAGAAACAGTTTCCCGAGCGAGGCCCGATATCACCCTAAGTTGGGAGGGTTCCCTAGTCCAGGAACCCTATGGCTTCGACTGCCCTCTTGGCTTGGCGACTGGTTGTCGCTGGTCTTCCAGGTCCTCGAGGACGAACTTGGTCTCCTACGTTTCCATTGGTTGTTCATTTTTTATTTATTTATTTATTCACAATACTGTAAGCCCTGTCGGGCTGTTACAGAGTGGGATATACATCATACAATGACACTTCTAATTTACCAACAAAAGATTCAACTGTGTCTACATTCTCAAAGAAATCGGCGGCAAGACAGTTCCAGTCGACAATCATTCTGACAAGAAAAGTGTTTTTAAATGTGTCAATTCTCGTTGTGTAGGGCATAATTGCGTGTGGGTGATTGGTTCTTGATGAGACTCTTCCTGGGGGACGCAAATATAGAGAAGGGTTTAAATTGAGCTTATTGTTGTAAAGCTGATATAAAAACTTTAGTCGAGTGATTTTTCGGCGAATGGCAAGTTGAGGAAGTTTAACCTCAGTGAGCAGGGTTGTTATTTACTGCCTCCTCTCATAAACGGAAAAAATAAATCGCGCTGCTAGCCTCTGAACACGCTCCAGTTTATCTATTTGATATTGGTGATGCGGGTCCCAGATCATACTAGCGTATTCTAAGGTAGGCCGAACAATAGTTTTGTACGCCTGAAGTTTAACCTCAGGAGGAGCACCTCTTAATTTACGTCTCAGTAGTCCAAGTTTCCGCTGCGCTGATCCGCAGATATTGTCAATATGTGCATTTCAATTTAGTGTATCTGTAATTGTCATACCAAGATATTTTTTTTGGGTGGATCTTTTGATTTGGTTAGTATTCACTGTATAGTCAAACATTAAAGGCGTTTTCTTGTTTGAGACTGTCATGCAGGCAGACTTCTTAGGGTTGATTTCCATATCCCATTTTGCACACCAATTGTGAATAATGTTTAAGGCATTATTTAAACAAGTTTGGTCAGAGACAGTCTTGACGCGTGTAAACAAAAGACAATCGTCGGCAAACAATCGCACTTCAATGTTGGGATGTACACCACTTGCAATGTCATTAATGTACAGCAGAAACAAAATTGGGCCCAAAACCGACCCTTGCGGCACACCAGAAGGAATGGGCAAAAAAGATGAATGTTCGCCGGCTATTTCCACAAAATGTTGACGATTCGTCAGGTAAGCTTGAATCCACGTAATTATTTGTAAATTAACACCGTAACCATGTAATTTATTTAGAAGTTTCGCATGACATACCCTGTCGAAAGCCTTTGATAAATCTAATGAAATAACATCTATTTGTTCTTTCGAATTCATAGCTGCAGCAAAGTGATGAATGGTTTCAAATAACTGTGTCACAGTTGAAAGGCGTTCATACAAGTGCTATCCTATTGACTGAGTTCTGTGCTTAAACAGGCTGCGAGAGCGAGCACGCACAAAGCACGTTTAGACCTTTGCAGCGGGCGAGAAGGTCCGGCCTTGCAACCAACAGATTCCTCCTCTCTGGAATGCGGGCGAGGGCTTGGAGTGTGCGTGTTGAGGCTTGTATGTGTGGCGTCATCGAGCGATTTGCCGTGAATTGAGCCAACCTGTGGATTTTTTTTTTCTTTATTGCTAGGACGGCCAAGAATTGGTCTTCAAGGAACCGTTACGCTGTTTTTGGGTGCAGTAACAATTACAGAAAAAAAAACTGCTGTCGGAATAAATATGCCATGTGCACCACCAGACGTGGAGTTTTTGTGGCTGTGGACGCTTCAAGTTGCATCGTTTTCCTGTTGACGAGCATCAGTGGCTTCTGTGGCTTCCAAACTTATACAGGGAAAACTTCGTACCTTCCACGGGTACTCGGGTAGGTTCAGAGCACTTCTTCTCAGGCTAACGAACCACAATGACTTCGACACCGATGCTCAACCTCGGCTATGAACGGAAGGTCCGCAGCCCATTCAGCTATTCCAACGATGACAATATTTCCCCGATAAACAGCCCCACGTAACATTTCTTTCTATCGTCGGTCAAAGTACCACGGCACCGAGAGTCACTCAAATATTGCGATTTAAACAAAACGAAGATAAAGGGGGGACGCACAGGCACGTCAGCGTCGTTTCATGTAAGAGCTGTATTCAAGTGGACACCTGTAAAAACAAACGAGCGAGTAAGATAAGATGACCTTTCATAGTTGAGAAACAATTTAGACAACAGTTAGTGTGCGGTTAACAAAAACTGTCAGTGCCACGAAATAAAGACAAACCACCGCACACCTTGCACATGGCTTTATGCAAGAGTGGTCCGATGCGACACCGTGGCGTAAAAAAAAATCTTGTTGGAAAAGCGGATGACTACAGCTCAAGAAAGATATTCACTGTGCTCTCAAAGTGCTGTTGCTCATTCTGGGAAACAAATACCTGAAAATACTGCAAATTTTTTGTGCATAAAGTCGGTGCTGCGAATATACTGCATCAAAAGAAGCAGACTCATTCGCGGAACTGTATGATAATGTAAATAAAGTAATAGACCCTCAACCACTTGCTCCTTGTCAGAACGTCTCATAGACACCTTTTCTAAAGAACCTGCATCACTTCTGTCTAAAATCCCCACGTAAAGAGGAAACGGCACGATGGAACCGCAGCCGCACGCTTACCTTCTATGCAAACAGCGAGCTTCCCGCATGCCAGATGGGTCGCCAGACCAGAAAAGGGCCGTCCACTAGCAAGATGACGGGGCCCACGAAAAAAAAAACGACTATACGCCCACTCTATCTACATAGTGTAAAGAGTAGAAACAGAGACAGCACCCGTTCCTGTGCCGGCTGTTAGGGTTTGATTTGATTTGATTCCTCTATATTATGGCACATACTCACACTGGGGAAGTGGCCATGAAAGCGTGGCGTAACCTTTCAATGAGCACCGCAATGCTTCTTATTAATAAAGTTATATAGAAGGAAACGTTCACTACAAATTATGTCAAATGAGAACCATAAAGAGTTTGATAAAGAGTAAAAACAAACAGCAATAGTGCAATCCTGAAATTTCGGGCAGACCGGGCCACAACGTTTACTTCACCCAACCATTCTAAAGCTGTTTCTGCCTGTCCTCCTTTACTTCGCTGTTATCTGAGCTTCTCGCGAGAGCAGGTGAGCAGCATAGCCATTCTTGCCTTTCACAATACCTGGAACTCATTGAACTGTTGTATGGATTGATTACTAAAACAAAAGAGACATCATGTTAGCTGCGATGTTCAGTTGTTACAGAGTGTTCCGTGTGAAACCACTATGCTTCTTGTATTTGGTTTCTCGGAAAGGGATAGCTCTTGCGACCGAGTAGTAAGACAAAATGATGCTGTCGTGTTAACACCACTAACAGTCTTGCTATGAGACGTCTCAAATAGCGACAGCAGTTATAGCTGTGTCACGGCAGCATACGGTATCGTCCTATAGACTTTCACCAGCACTACCGCAGGCGCCAACACGTCGTCATTGAGCATTGGAAGCGCAAGGAATCAGACCTGCCTGATTGAAATACCTTCGCTGTCTAGGTGCAAGCTCTCGACAGGCCTAAAGAATGCGGGTTAAATTACAGTGCAGATGCATATCGATGCTGCATCTGCCTTTATGAAGCATCTGTATAACATGTGATTTACGAGGACGAATAATTGTTTATTTTACAAAAGTTAGATCCAATGTCAACACACCGCTCTGCAGTAACTGCTTCAAGACATATATACGGCTGTCGTTCAAAAGATGCATTGTCTACCAGATTCACAACACAAGAAAAAAGAGGATAGGAAGTACTTTCATTCATCGCAACTCTTCTGTGACGCCAAAGGGCTTCTTTACTAAATTACAGAAGTCAAGTTTAATAGCGCGGTTTAGAATGGATATATCTCACTCGTCGGATATATCGAACTAGCAGTAACCCAGATGACACCTCACCAGTAATGATAGTAGAAGTCCGAAAAGCCTTGGAGAGCATGCAAAGAGGCTAAGCTGCTGGTGAAGACCAGGTAACATCATATCTGCTGAAAAATGGAGGACAGATTGTGTTAGAAAAAGATTGCCCGCAGCTTCCCTCGGGGGAACACTGAGGAGGATGCGGAGCATATAGTTGGTTAACGGGGTGTTAAAGTGCGACTTACTTGGGTCGATGGCTAAATTGGTTAACGTGGTTGTGAAATGGGGTGTTAAATTGCGACTTACTTGGGTCGATGGCTAAATTGCTTAACGTGGTTGTAGGAGGGGGTGTTAAATGAGTGAACACCGTACACACGTATCCGAAAGGGCGGCGCTGGTCGAAGGGACGTCGATCATTGTGTTTGTGGATTCATTGGAATTCATTTCACCGCGACCTTGGACGTCGACGCGCCGTACAAACCAACCGACGAGCGGCAACTGAGCGAGCGAGCGCCGACCTTGAGTATATATACAGCGCGACGGCGCATGCACTGTCAGCTGTTGAATGTTCTCGAAGCGCGACGGCGCATGCGCGTCCACTGGAGAATCAGGAGAATTGTAGAATGTTCTCGAAGGGGAGAAGCGCGCGCGGCACAGATGGTGGGTGACGGTGCATGCGCGCGTCAGCTGTCGAATGTTCGAGAAGGGGGAGAAGCGCAACGGCGCATGCGCGCGCGTCAGCTGCCGATGTTCTCGAAGCGTGACGGCGCATGCGCGCTACATTATACAGCTAGCGAATGTTCGTGAAGAGGAGAAGCGCACGCGGTGTGTAGAGGAGGAAGGGTGCACAAATGGTGGAGGAGTGAAGCGCGCGCGGTGTGTAGAAGAGGAAGGGATGCACAGATGGTGGAAGAAGGAGGAGGAAGCTTGCGGACGGCGCCGCACTACAAGCCTCGAGTATTGGATGCTCCGCATCTAAAACTAGCCACCCTGTTTACGAGGTGTCTCCTGACGGGAAAACTACCAGAATATTGGAAGAATGCCAACATCATCCTAATACATAAGAAAGGAGATGACAAGGACTTAAAGAATTACAGGCCGATTAGCTTGCTCTCTGTAGTATACAAGCTATTTACAAAGGTAATTGCTAACAGAGTAAAGAAAACATTAGAATTCAATCAACCAAAGGAATAAGCAGGATTTCGAACAGGCTACTCAACAATCGACCACATTCATACTATCAATCAGGTAAAAGAGAAATGCTCAGAATGTCGCCAACCACTATACATAGCCTTCATAGATAACGAGAAGGCGTTTGATGCCATAGAAATATCAGCAGTGATGCAGACATTGCGGAATCAGGGCGTCGATGCATAAACATCCTAGAAGAAATCTACAGGGGATCAGCTGCTACCACAGTGCTTCATAAAGAAAGCAACAGAATAGCAATCAAGAAAGGTGTAAGGCAGGGGGATACAATATCCCCAATTCTATTTACCGCGTGCTTGCAGGATGTTTTCAGAGGCCTAGAACGGGAACGGTTAGGCATAAGAGTTGACGGAGAGTACCTTAGTAACCTGCGCTTCACCGATGACATTACATTGCTAAGTAGCTCAGGGAATGATTTGCAACTCATGAATATGGAGTTAGACAAGGAGACCAAAAAAGAATCTTTTAAAATTAATCTACAGAAAACGAAAGTAATGTACAACAATCCCGGAAGAGAACAACGCTTCGAGATAGGTAATAGTGCACTTGAAGTTGTAAAAGACTATGTCTACTTAGGACAGGTAATAACCGCGGAGCCGAACCACGAGACTTGAGTAACTAGAAGAATAAGAATGGGATGGAGCACATTTGGCAATCACTCTCAAATTATGACAGGTAGATTGCCACTATCCCTTAAGAGGGAGGTATATAACAGCTGTATCTGGCCTACTTAGCTACGGAGCAGAAACTTGGAGACTTACAAAGAGGGTTCAGCTTAAATTGAGGACGACGCAGCGAGCAATGAAAATAAAAATGGTAGGTGTAACCTTAAAAAACAAGAAGAGAGCAAAGTGTATTAGGGAAAAAACCGGAGTTAAGGACACCATAGTTGAAATCAAGAAGAGGAAATGGACATGGGCCGGGCATGTAGCACGTAGACAGGATAACCGCTGGTCAATAAGGGTAACGAAGTGATATTGACAAGAGAAAAGGGAAGAAATAAGCGCAGTTCCGCTACTGCCTCTCTCAAACGAGGGCACCTCCACAGTTCTGCGCAGGGGATGGGGGAATTGGAGTTAAAAGGAGAGGAGAAAAGATTCAAGAAAAAGGTAGAGGGGGAAAACGCATTCAAACTGCGGGTCGCGCACACGCAAGAAGACCCGTATGCCACACGCAGTCGACTGAGATTACCACCAAGAAGGCCGGGGGTACAGTGATGTGCACGTTTTAACACGGGCCAGAGACGAACTCACGTAGTGGCGTCGGTTCTTCCAGGGAGAGGCCAAACCAATCAGCCATGGACTCGAAGGCGAGCAGAGGCACAACACAGAAATTTTGCTCGTGGGAGCCAACTGGGAGGGCCCTGAGCGCCATTCGAAGTACCGAAGCAAGCCCAGTGAAGATGTCATTCCTGGTTTTGATGTCAGGTTGCTGCGAGGTCGAGGTAGCGGGCTCAGTCGTCGTGCTTCTGGGGACGGTGACAGGAACCAGCGGTTGTCAAAAAGCGCGCGATGTTTGCATCGCCGTCGAGCACTTTTGGACGACAGTAGGGGCCGGCTGAGTTGTGGATGAGGGTGGGGCCGTCGTCGTTGTAGTGGGGACGACGGGCGCACTCGTTGTAGGACGAGGGGTGGCCTCCGAGGTCATGTCACCGGCACCGGTGAGCGCATCTCGGAAGGAGCGTCCCTTGATGATGGAGGCGTTGCTGCCAGGGGTCCTAGCATGCTGCAGGGCTTGGCGGTGAGTCACGGTGCCGTTGGTTGAGGCCGCGATGACCGCGGCCATGCGATGGAGCTGCCAGGCTGGACAGCGCGGCTCGGTTGTAGGATGTTTCCCGCGACAGTTTAAGCGGCGAGGGTGTGCTGCTCACGATCCTGGGGCGAGCTTTATGCCGCAGCGCAGGCACCGTTCGTCTGGAGAGCAGGTGGCGGTTGCGTGCCCGGAGCGGCCAGAACGGGAGCACTGCAGGGGCCGGGACGGGCGGGGGTCGAACAAGGCAACTTTGCATCATTAAGGGTAACTAACTGAATTCCTGAGAAGGCAAGCGGGTTAGGGGGAAGGTTAGGTGGGCAGATGAGATTAATAGGTTTGCGGGTATGAATTGGCAGCAGCAAGCACCAGACTGAGTTGACTGGCGGAACATGGGAGAGGCCTTTACCCTGCAATGGATGTAGTCAGGCTGATGATGATGATGATCGTACTCGTGCACGACCATGGCTATAGTCCCAGCTTTTTGTGTGTGTGTGTGTGCGTGTGCGTGTGTGTGTGTGTGTGTGTGTGTGTGTGTGTGTGTGTGTGTGTGTGTGTGTGTGTGTGTGTGTGAGCGCGCGCTTGCATGCATTCATTTAATAGAAGAAAACGCTTGCTTATAAGCAATATTAACTTTTTTTTCGTAAATTGCAAGAAAGCAAAAGGTGACCGTGCTTTTGTATACGATAAGGCCAACTTAGATTTTTTATTCATTACACCAACAAATTTACTTTGATGTCTCCCCCATTGAAAAGACATTCATATATGACGTCGCCTTTACACGACCCTCCTTTCTAAATCAACATGACCGATCTCACACCTGTAACTTTGGCACATAATGAAGGAGAAAACAAAGAGCAATTATTTTTTGACCTAGATATCGATTTACGCTATACCAACAAAACGCCAGCCTTTTCATTTTCACTCAGAGTTTTTCACCCTATCGAGGGTTGTGTATCTCTTAACGTTCATGAGCCGATAGTAAGGAGCCAGCACCGTGAGTTCAACTCCCCTAAATCCAATTTCTTCGTCCTTCTAATCACATTCGTTCAAACCAATTTCACTTTTCTTTTTTTTCTGTGCGAAAAACATATCGTAAAGCTTTTAATGCTTCGTATCTTACTAATTGGCTAATTCATTTCCCAGACACATACGGGCCTAGCGACCAACGGGCTTGCTTTAATTGCGGGAAAAAGAGAAAGCAATGTTCATTTTCTAAGTCCAAGAGGACGAGAGAGACCACGACGTCGTCACCGTCTGCTGTCATACGTCCCCAGCGCCGTGCTGATCCCGAAACACCTCTTTGAGCTCTCGCAACCTTGCGGACACGTCAGCCGCCATGGCCGCCGGCGAGAGGCCGCCGCTGTCCTTGATGATGAAGCACTTGGGCAGCTGCTGGATGATCACGGACAGGCCAAGGTACGAGGCCGAGTACGCCCGCGAGTCCACGCCGCAGCGTGTACGCATCCGCGAGATGGCCTGCTTGAGAAGTGTAGTCATCTTGGCCCACAGCAAGCACAGCACGGCTTCAAACGCCTCCGCTTCCAGGTTTACCCGCAGTGAGGTGATGCACGCCATGACGGTCCGCAGGAGACCCTCCACATCTGCTTCTTGAGTCATGGTGTTCTGCGCCCGGAGCACCTTCTCGATCCGGGGCTGGACATCGGGCAGCAGCCGGTGCACTATGACGTCCAGGAGCTTGTCCTTGGAGGCATCAACGACCACGAGGGTGTTGTGGACTTTTATGTCGACGTCCGCAAATCGAGACAACCCTTCGCGAGATCCGACGTACGTGTCGACAATCTTGCAGCGTATCTGCTGCACAAACGCGACGATACCCATCAAGTCATTGACGGCAACGCACAGCCTGGCCGGCACGGTGCAGCCGCTGCCACTAGCGCCGTCGAGACCACCACCACCGGTTTCTTCGAGTTTCTGCTCGATGGCGGCCGCGTAGACAGTGACCCACTGCTGCACGCACTCGACGAAAGCAAAGCTGCACGCGTGCTCAGGCCACTCGAGCAGAACCCAGATGCTGACGACGCTGGCGTTGATGGCGTCGGCTGTCTCGACGAAAGAGGAACTGTACTTGACGTTGGCGTTCATAGGCACTAGATCATCTGCGGCCACGAATTCCAGTATGATGTCACTGGCTCGCGACGCGAAATTAAACCAGCGCTCGACGATCCTCGGTCCAAACCATTCGCGGAATCTCTCCACCTTTAATACCTTGGGCTTGACATTCTGCATGGGGAGTTCTTCCAGGAACGTCTTGATCACCAGGAACGCTTCGATCGAAGTCAGTGTCCTCTCTTCCTCCTCTCCGGGCGAGGATGCAAAAACGCCCTCGACCAGCCGAGTTACCCAAGGCTTCAGGTACTTGAAAAGGAAGTCGTCGAGTTGGTGCATGACAATGTTAGTGTACGTCTCGTTCCAGGATTGCTGGAATAACCGGTTGGCTTTTAGTTGGTGTAGCCGAATCTTTTCAAGCGTGCCCGCAACTGCTGACAGCGTGGCGTTTTCGTCACACGCTTCTGCGAGCTGCTCGTACCATTCTCGCTCGTTCTTTTGAAGAGCCACCCGAGCCGACTCCACGATGGGCAGAGAGCTCATGCTTTCCATCAGCGCACACACCGACAGTGCCCCAGAGAGGTCTGTGACGTGCAGCTCGAACTCTAGGTAATACTGGTTATGGAGGTTCTCCAGTTGAGCATTTATGTGCTCCGACAGGCCCCGAATAAGCTGATCAAGAGCATCGCTGACGAAGCGATGCCTCGTGTTACCCAATTCGAGTTGGAGCTCTTTGAGGAGCAAGTACATCACTACGAAACTAATTTGGGTGTTAACTTTCATCCTGTGCTCGGTGACCGCCTGCAGGTAGCAGCAGTGGGCCTCTACGTCCTGCATATTGTTCTGCATCGCGTGCTGCCGGAGAAGCGTGATTCCGCGTCGCCCCACGCAGTCCGACCACCTGGTCCACCGAGCCACGCTGTCCTCAGAGGCGTTCTCGACGTTGTGCTCGAGAAAGACGAAACTCAGGGCGTAGTGTTCGCGTATCCGCTCCAGCACGCTGATGTCGGTGGTGGCCACGGTGTGAAACGTGACCGAAATCTGTAGTTTGGCGTCGACGTTCCGTCCTGAAGAATCCTTGAGAACGTACCACTCCTCAACTCCGACGCATGGTATCTCCTCTATCGGTTTTTCAAGCCGGCCCACCAGCTTTAGCGCCGACTCGGCCTTGAAGCAGTTGTTAAAGAGCTTCCTGAGAGACTCAATCAGCGTGCTCAGGGAACCAGGACGAACCAACGTTCTGATGGCGTCCCAGGTGTTGCATTGCTCCTTGGCGAGCACTTCCAGAACAAGGCGGCTCGTTGAGGGCTCACGCACATTAACGAACATATCGACGGTGGACTCGGGGAGCCACTTCCGCTTGAACACCTCCGAGGTCTTACCATCGCTTTCGTTGGCCCACAAACGGCAATGGGCGTACCTTCTGTCGCTGACGTCGAAGAGGCCATCGGCGTCCAGAAGCTTCACCTGGAAGCGGAAGCGCAGTTCCTCGCCATAACCGTCGCCGCCGCTCCTGCCGTCCTCGAGCTGCTGCGTGCAGGAAGTGAACACGCCTTCTCCGAACACCTCCCTCACCAGCTCAGTCATCTGCGCCCGTGAGGCGTTGTACGGCCTGGCCTGTCTGCCGACGCTCCTCTGGACAGTGCGCAGGCACTGCAGGCACAGCTCGTGTCTGCAGCTGCGTCTGAGCACCTTGCGGAATGGGCTGTGCTCCATAGAGGCCTCGCCACCACGCCGGCGCACGTCGACCTGCTGCCACTGCTGCTCCCGTTGTGGCTAAAAAGAGAGCTGGGTGCGTGAACGAGACTGCGGAAGACGACGACTCAAAGAAGACGACGACTAGTGGAAGTCATGGCGATTGGTGCTTGGTGTTATTATGCTGCCCACTACAAGAGAAAAGCGGTGAATCTAGCAGGAGTAGGCGTCATAAAAAATAAATCGATATTCTATTTTAGTAAAAAGAAGACATTGTGAATCACTATGGAGCATTAGCTGAAGCCTCCGAGCTTTGTTAACAACACTTTGATGAATATGATAAAACGGAGAAAATAACGTGCCTATCTTTCTCTTCGTTCCATTTTTAAAAGGGAACATGAAATCACATACGTACCGATGCACTGATATGGTCAGTGCCATCTCAAGGACCAGACTGTGGAGTTGGGGTTTCAGTTTTGGTTTCGGATTGGTTGGCTGACCCCTGGATGGTGTTGTACAATTGTATATGTAGAGATGCTCGTGTACATAGTGACGAGAGTTTTCCACCCGGGTCTCGTGTGTGTCACTTTCTTCTCGTTCTTCTCTGCCCAGTCATCGGGTGCCAGGCCTCGGGTTCTCCGTGCGACGCGTCCGACGCACGACACCACACCGACCAATACAGACCTCCTATAGGCCGGCGTCTCTAATAACGTTTGGTGTGGCTCCGGTTCCTCAACACTAGCGTCACCTTTACTTCATTCAATGACAGTGCAAATGCGTGCGCTTCAACGGGGGCAATCGGTCCGGCTTAGTTTGAAGAGTGGTAGTGGTGAGATGCCACATAATAAGTAGGGCTGCTTGCATCACACGTGTGTCCGAGCGCTATAAATGCGTGTCCCTCTACAGTATCATACATCAATCAGACTTGTTTTTTCATGCTCCTTCTTTGTGGCTTGAAGCAATGCCGCGCCACCTCACAGCGCTAGTGATCCAGCAGCGTAGCAGCGACGCGCCCCCATTGGTTGCCCGCAGAGCGTCACGGCACAGCGTCACGCCAACTGCGACCCGCTGTCTCAAAACACCGTATATCTTACAGAGCCAGCGTGACCGCCAACATTGTGAATACGGGGAGTGCAAGACGCCGCCCCAAGGATCTGTACACAACTTATGGTTTCTGTCGTGAGGTACTGCATGAGGGGTCCTCTGCCCCATGACTGCAAAGCACCCGCGAAGGCTGGGCGATGGGCGAGAGCAGGAAAGGGCTAGAGAAGAGGGTTGTGAAGGGCTGCATCGGTCGCATCTAGCTGGCATTGATCAAAAAATCGCAGCATATCCACGGAGTGAAATATAACTTGGGCGAAGCGTCCATCCGTCCGTCAGTGCATCCGCGCTTCTGTCCGTCCGTGCATCGCTCTGTGCTTCCGTGCGTCCATTCGTTCTTGCTTCCGTCCACGCGTCCGTCTGTCTGTCTGTCTGTCTGTCTGTCTGTCTGTCTGTCTGTCTGTCTGTCTGTCTGTCTGTCTGTCTGTCACTCATACTATCGCCACCTCCTGAGTGAGTCTTACAACTAGGGGGTTACGAACCGGTCACACACATGCATGGACCGGACCACAGCTTTAGAAACTTCGCCCCTAATAGAAGAAGTGGTGCTCAACACAATGACACATACGCAACTTAGAAGTGTGGCAGCTTGGGCCAGATGGTATGGAATGATGATAGTTATAGCGCGAGAACAAAACGACGACACAAAACGACGACATGTCCTTCGTGTCCTTCTTTTCTCTGTGTCGTCGTTTTGTTCTCGCGCTAAAACTATCGTCAGGCACATACGCGTTCTCAGAGATCGGCCAAGACATCGTCATCGCTTAAAAAATACTGCATTACTGTGTGATTACACAAGCTAGAAGTTTGTTTGTTTGTTTGTTTGTTTGTTTGTTTGTTTGTTTGTTGTCTGTCTGTCTGTCTGTCTGTCTGTCTGTCTGTCTGTCTGTCTGTCTGTCTGTCTGTCTGTCTGTCTGTCTGTCTGTCTGTCTGTCTGCCTGCCTGCCTTGCCTGGTCTGCCATGCTTGGCCTGCCTTGCTTGGCCTGCCTTGCTTGACCTGCCTTGCTTGTCCTTGCTTTGCTTTGCTTTGCTTTGTTTTGCTTTCTTTGCTTGCTTGCTTGCTTGCTTGCTTGCTTGCCACCACCCAGGACACAAACTTTCTATTTCATTTTCATTTACTGGTGGTGCTTTGCGGAAGATTGGTCAATATTATGGCGGCCTCAAAAGAAAGTTGCTACTGAGCAGGTGTTATCGCGTTCTTTTTTTTCTCCGTGAGTGCTCATTTCAAAACACGCCCGGCCATTTACAGTCGCAGCGAGGTTCGCTCTCCTCTATTAATGGAATAATAACGTAAGCGTACAAAGAAAGCATGCACTAACCTTTCTAAGTACTGAATGAACATACGGGAACCGTCATGTAAAAGGAAACGTCCCGGTGGTAGGAAGATTACATGCTCGTCATATTTGCGTAATCAAATGTGCTGAATATTTTCTTTTTTTCTTCTTGTTTTGTTTCTTCCTCACTCACCTACAAGCATACGAAGAGTAAAACAAAGCGAGTGTTATTCTCTTCGATCTCACCTTAATATCCATACTATAAACGCACAATAACAAACATCCGCTATTTCATATTTTCTGAAGCTGGTTACCCCTCATTTTAGACGATCGGCACGTTGCCAGTAATGACCGCACAGATACCTCCGTTTTTCAACAAAGAGCTCTCCTTTTCTTTTTTTTTGCTTCACTCTCTGTCGACAGGTCCAATATATGCTTCTGTATGGTTTCAATGCGTTCTTTACACTTTAATCCTATTGTTACACGACCTACGGTGCTCGCTGTCGCATCTCAGCTCACGCACAGCTGTGGCTTAAATATTTGAAAAAACGAACGCAGTGGGGGAAAAGAAAAGCATCGGCGCCTTCCCACCGACTAGTTGCACACTACTTCTCGTTTTTGTGTGCGCGGTGTGACGTCGAACTCCGCCTGTGAGCTCGACTCCTTGCGTCATGTGTTTTTATGAAGTGTTATGTGCACGTAATATCCAGCTGTAACGCCTTGTGGGGAATGCTAGAACGCTATAGCACATTTAGATGGACCTATCACATGCATACAATATAGCCATAAGCGCGTGCAGGGTTCTCCTTCAAGGAGGGAAGTGTGCGAACGACGGTTCATCCTTGCACCCCTCTCCCCATTAAGTCAACGTATTGGGGCAGACGGCGCCCCCTGCTCTTAGGTGACAAAAGGCCTGACTACACGTACGCGTTGCAGTCCGTTGCGGCGCCATGTCATCTCCATGTGGAGGGAGAGGTGAGCGTAGCTTCACTCAACACCACCCAGAGGAAGTCAGTCTCGGTGGCGTTGCTTCACTTAGCCTCGAACCCTCTCTCTACGTAAGGAGAGGGCGCGGCGCCGCGTCGCAAAGCCACGCGCTGACATGCTGCAATACGCATGAGTGGTCCGGCCTTAAAAGGATCCTGAAACCGTTTTAAAGACGATAGTCTTGGGGACTCTCTCTCTCGAGAGAGAGAGAGAGAGAAGAAACTTTATTAGAACTTGGCCGGCAGCTTGGTCTTGGTGGCCTCAGATGGCGGCGCTGAGTCCCTGAACTCGGGCGGCATCTTCGGCCTGCCGGACAGCCCAGAGCTGGTCGTTGAGCTCCGAGCTTCTGAGCGCCGCCTCCCAGCGGCGGCGTCGCCGACGGAGAAGGTCCCCCGCGGCTCCCGCAGACGGGACGGCGGCGGGAACGAGTGAGCTCGAGGCTTCCTGTTGCCTGGTATTGGCAGCCGCCATAGGCGCATCGCGAACGGCGGCCGTTTCTCGACCATTGTTACCGGCGCATTCCCAGAGCATGTGGCGCAGCGTTGCTCTGTGCCCGCATGCTTTACATAGATCGGTAATGTGTAAGTGCGGGTAGCAGTGGCGTAAGACGACCGGGCTGGGGTAAGAGTGGGTTTGTAGTAAGCGATAGCTTACGGCATCGTGTCTGTTTAATTTGTCATGCGGTGGCGGGAACTTTCGCCTTTCCAGTCTGTAGTGTTGCGTAATATCTCGGAACGTGATGAGACGATCACCCCACGACCATTGTGGTCTGTGTTGTCGCTGCATGTCTGTCGAAGTGTCTCGATCCGGCAGATCAGAAGCCCCGTTCTCGGGAGCGGAGGCGGCGGCCACGGAATGTGCCGCGGCTCGGCGAGTGAGACCTCGAGCCGCGGCGTGGGCCGCCTCGTTGCCCGGAAGCGGGACATCGGTGTGTGCCGGGGTCCAAAGGAGGAAGACTGTTAAATTTTGTTGTGGCGATCGCGACGCTGAGTCACCATCACCGCACATCTTAAGGATGCGGGCCGCTTCCCGCGAGACGCGGCCGCGCGCGAAGCCGCGGATTGCTGCCTGCGAGTCGCTGATTACGATCGTAGCGTTCGGCACCGTGGCGATTGCTAGGGCTATCGCGGCTTCTTCGGCCGCCTCCGTATGTCCCGTGGTCACCGTGGCGCTCGCGAGGCATTTGCCCGCACGGTCAACGACCGCAGCGGCGTGTGCGTGTCTCCCGTCCCCATATCTCGCGGCATCTACGTACACAACTTCGTCGCTAGTGCCGTACTTCTTTTGAAGGTCACTAGCTCGCTGGTTACGGCGCCCGACGTGGTGCGTCGGGTGCATATTCTTAGGAAGCGGCGGAACAATTCGGCGGTCGCGAACCGAGGCAGGAACATCCGCTTTTTCTCCCTGCTGAGTGTGGTACCGGATGCCAAGTGACTCGAGGATGTGTCGACCCGTCTTAGACCCCGACAAGCGTTCGTTTTGCGAAACGACATGGGCCTCAATTAACTCGTCGAGTAAGTTGTGCAGTCCAAGTTCTAGTAACTTTTCAGTGCTCGCATTCAGTGGAACTCCAATTGCTCTCTTGAAAGCCTTTCGTATTATACATTCGATCTTGTTTTTTTCTGAGCCTAGCAATTTGAGGTAGGGGGCAACGCAAAAATTTTGGTCTTTCTGTCTGTACATTTGTCTGTTTGTCCACTCTTAATAGCCTATGGTACTTGAAACGGTTGACCCAATCCGCAGCGCCCGCCAATGTTGCTCAAGATTGAGCGTTCATGCTTGTGGAATTGTCAATTAAAAAACAATTATTGAGCATGTCTGGGGCACCGTGACAACACGTATATATTCGGGATGTGCGTCTTTTACTAGAAAAGGCACACATAAGCAATCTTAAGGACCGTAGCGCTTATTACGCTGCGCTGACAATGCAACGCTTGCACTGAACGGGGAGTGTTTCCTACGCTTTGCTAAGACGAGACGGTGGTGGCACCTACCCGTCGCCTTGCGTTCTACACCTTATCACCTCTGAGATGGGCGCGCACATCCGTATCAGAGCCACGCGCTTTGTTTTCTAAGAATACTGCCAGATGGCGCTCATGTCTCACCTGTGACGTAACTTGATGCGCTCGTTCGCCTCCGCTGCACGCTCGAGGCACTCTAACGCAGCGCCTCCAGACTACCACTCACCGATTTTCTTGCGCAGAACATCAAATAAATATTTGGTCACTCTCTCCACACGCAAGACTATCGTCTTTCGACATTTGCAGATACATGCAGATACGGGGTAATTTTTTTTTTAGGGGCGAAGCTCCTTATGGCGCGACTTGGGCGTCCCTCGTATGTAACCACCAGTGGCACATACCCGAAATAGGTATAACACTTGACCTCCAAGGTGGTGCCAGTGAGAGATTTCTTCTGTGCGTTGTTTAACAATAAAAAATAGTGCTCAATGTACACGCCAATGGCTGCTAATGGGGGATGAGAGACATGAGCATTCGGCTTTTAGTCAACGCGCACGCTGCGATCCCCAATTAGCAGTCATTGGCATGTACATTGAGCACTATCTGACAAGAAAGGGTTGCTACGTTATACTCGCTGGGTGTAACCACCTTAGCTTTAGAAAGGTTTAGCGAGCGTTGAGCCGCAGTGCCATGAATACAATGAACTTGTATATACCATGAATGAACTCAAGGTGGTTAAAATGAGAAGTAGATACGAAGCGCAAGCCGTAAGAAAGTAAAAGCCGAATTCTCCTGTCTCTCATTTCTCATTAGCAGCCATTGGCATGTAAACTGAGCCCTATCTGACAGGGAAAGGTTGCTACGTTATACTCGCTAAGCGTAACCTCCTTGGTTTTCGAAAGGTTTAGCGAGCGTTTGGTCGCAGTGCCATGAATACAGTGAACTAGAATATACCATGAACTCGAGGTGGTTAAAGGTGGGAAGTGGACCCAAAGCGCAGGCCGTAAGAAAGTGTGCGTGTGCCACCTCTCGTTTAGTCCTTGGAATGTGCGCTGGATGGCGGTGCTTCGATATGGGGAATATATGATAAAAAGATGCGAGATGGTGGGACTTGGAGTGTTGAATAGATGAACGAACGGACACACAAACAGATGCATGGATGGACGCATGAACGGACGCAGGGGCGGATGCATGAAAGAACGCAGGGACGGGCGCACAAACAGACGCATGGACGGTCACAGAGACGGACGCATGGACGGACGAATTTTTCGCCCCACTCTCCATCATTCACTCCGTGGATATGCTGCCATTTTTTTTTCACCACACCCCCACTGCGCATGCTCGCGCATCGCGTATCGTAACGCATGCTTGCGTCTTGTGCCAACTGGAAGAAGGATAAAAGTTACTTTTCGAAAATCAGCATGGAAACGGGGTAGCCAGGTTGTACTCCACGTTCTCCGAAACGCCCTGGCGCGGCCCTCGTGACAATCAGCGTAAAATACTCGAACGGTGAACGTGACAGTGACTGAACGACTGCAAGCAAGCGTACTCATTGATTGATTGATTTGTGGGGTTTAACGTCCCAAAACCACCATTTGATTATGAGAGACGCCGTAGTGGAGGGCTCCGGAAATTTTGACCACCTGGGGTTCTTTAACGTGCACCCAAATCTGAGTACACGGGACTACAACATTTCCGCCTCCATCGGAAATGCAGCCGCCGCAGCCGGGATTTGAACCCGCGACCTGCGGGTCAGCAGCCGAGTACCTTAGCCACTAGACCACCGCGGCGGGGCTGCAAGCAAGCGTACTGCGCGCGCTTTTACCCACTTTGCAACTTTTGAGCCACATACAATAATACTCACATATGCAGAGCATGCCGATTCTTGTCATGTACAGAACACTGGCCACTTTATATAACGAACAGTTGATTTTTTTACGGATGTAAAAAGGCTGGAAGCCGCATCGGTGGCCGCAATGTTAGCCTAGAGCTGATGTGTTGAGAGCACATGCAGTCGTGTGCAAGAAGTGCTTTTGGCAATATCGTGTAATATTCAACTTATTGTGATACTTATTTCAATACTTGTTTAATATCCGCTTGCAACAACAAAAAAAGCTGACTTCCCAACAAGGCTTAGCGCAACGTTACTCAGTAGGCACTTCCATTTCCAGCCGTTTATTTCGTGCCGCCTTACCGATGCAACTGCTGACACTGACCTTTTCATCAATGCTTATCTTTATTGTTTTTGCGTGATATGGCATTTCCCAATCAACCAACAATCGCACACATATTGCACTTTACCAAACTCAAAACCATCACCTTGCAGCTTGTTTCCTACACATCTGTGTTGTCTTTGCAGTTGGCAGTTCTATGAAACGATACGCCATACGCGAGCTGCTCTTTAAGTCAGAAAATTACTTGCCTGCTCATGCTTTAGCGTCTGACATCACAAAAAAAAGCAATATACATCACAGTCGTCAGAAACAGTGGTGTTTGAGTAGCGCCGAACTTGCCCTTCAAGTAAGGCGCGTGAAGGAGATTCGCTGCGGTATACAAAAGTCCTGAGCACGGCCTAAAATTTTCGGGGGTGGAAAAGGGAAGGGGGTGACCATTCTTCATGTATTTTTTCTTAATAGACATATGCGAAACTGCCAAAATTTCGAGAGCCAAGGCTACTTGAAAAACGGCCGCAGATTTTTTGGTACTGATAATACGGTCGGGCCTGTACTAACAAATTTTGCCGTTGTATTACTGTCATCAGATGACTTCACAAACATATATTGCGGCTAAAGTAAAGTTCACTGTCTTGGTTACCAGGAGTGAAATCTGGGCGGCACAATTAACACCGTCTTGTGCTTTCGTCGAGGCAATCTTTGTTTCATGGGCGTAATGGCGACCGGCTAGACTTGAAGAGCAAGTGGTTCTCCCAGGCAAAAGGCACACCAATCAGTATCGGCAGCGTTATTTTTTTTTCTGACATTCGTTGCAGGTCTCCAAAATTCTTCAGCGCTGTTTCTGCTTTGCAGCTTCTTCTAAGGCCGCACCGTTTAGAATCACTTCTGCAAGGGATAAGTCAGTCAGTCAGCAAGTTTTATTGGGATGTCCAATAACATCCTTTCTATCTTCTTGCCTGATACTGTCTCGGAACGAAAGGTAGGAATGAAAGAACAAAAACGAAGCAACTAGCTGACAAATGAAACAAATTATACGCGGCTATATTGGTGGCTTTGGTTATTATTGCTGACGCAGAGCTAGTTTTAGTGGATCTGACTTGTGTTGATTCAAAATGGTGCAGGATATGGAAGTTTATTTTTATTTGAAACGGCTTCTTCGAGACCGTATTACAATAATGAACTAACACAAATGGTTGTAATGTGAAATTCAGTTAAGCGTGTTTTGGGTTACCACAAAGTTTAGCAGCTAGGTCTCAAAATAAACAGATTGGTGCTTGAAGTTCCCATGAATCGGAGCCCAGTTTCATTTTCTGAATTTGGCTTTTATAGAAAAAAAGAGAAGCGTCACACGTATTGTTGTCATTATCACAGTGACTTCTTCCGTGATAATGAAGTTTCATCATAATGTTCCTGGGTCGCAGTTGTTACCAAATCCTAAAAAAAATGATTCAAGCAGTTCTTCAGACTTTCACTATTAGCGACGTCAGTGAGCGCAGAATGCCCATGACGCGAAGCACCCTCGATTGGCCTCTTCACTGCAAATTACGATATAAAGTTGATTAATTTGATTGATTCTATTTATTTATTTATTGTTTTGTTTATGGGTTTATTGAGTTGTTTTATTTATTGATTTGTTTATTGATTTAATTACTGGTTTATTCATTTATTGAGTGATTATTTATTCATTTATCGATTTATTTATTGGTTGGTTTTATTTATTTATTTATTTATTTATTTATTTATTTATTTATTTATTTATTTATTTATTTGTAGAGTTTAACGTCCCAAAATCAACATATGATTATGAGAGACGCAGTAGTGGAGGGCCCCGGAAATTTCGACCACCTGGGGTTCTTTAACGTGCACCCACATCCAAGCACACGAGCCTCCAACATTTCCGTTCGCTTTCATCGGAAATGCAGCCCCCGCAGCCGGGATTCGATCTCGCGACCTGCGGGTCAGCAGCCGAGTACCTTAGCCACTAGACCACGGCGGCGGGGCTAAGATGTAAAGCTGTGTTCAGCAGTAGGTTGACTGCAAAGTAAGGCTCCATGCAACAGTTTTCCCCGAGGTTCACCTACAAATCAAAAGACTTTGTCTTTTGTGAAACGCAAGCGTCAAATTCATTTTTGGTAGCGCGAAACATGCCTCAACCATTATTTTTTACACCATGTTGTGTGGCGGTGACCTCACGTATATTGATAATTGGGTTCAAATCGAATGTAAACGAAAGTAAAGCAAAAGCAGCCAAGACGCTATCTGGAGCCACCTACCTAAAAAAAATAGCCAAGTAGGATGGCGCACACTAGCCGAACCTGCAACGCTGCCACGCATATATGGAGGTAACATATCAGCTTCTCTGAAAAATACTGAGACTGAGAGATCACCTAACGCATATCTTCGAACAGCAGACGAGGTTAACCCGCCACCGACTACATGAGGACGGACCACTAACCCATCGAGGAGTTAATCGCTCCTTTGAATCGGAATACGTTAGCGCCATGTTGAGGATCTTTACTAGTTTTCAGTGCAAATCCAATGTAATGTACACGCGCAGAACTTGTACATTCATGGCTTCATATATAATATGAATTGTTCGTATCATTGCGACGCAGATATGTAGAATGTTCATGCAAACACATAGCTCCTGGTGAAAAAATAAACCTTTCATCGGACGGTGTGGTCACTTTTTCTTGGTGTACGGTATCATTACATCACGACTTCATTAAAAAAGAAAGAAATAACTTCATCCTGACCTAGCTGTAGGCCGATAAAATAAACAGACAAAGAAGGTTTACGGGGGAAGACACCTGCAAGCCCAAGCACTCTCGCGAATGATGCATTAAACCGACAAAATTGATTACAAGAAAAAGAAAACAGATGTAAAAGCTTGAAGACATGGCCTGAGGCCATAGCGGCCGCAGCAGCAGCCGTGGAGGACAAGACGAGCGAAAACTTCAGCAAAGTGTTAAAGAGGAAGACAGCAGCCTAGAAAGCGCCTTGCCGTCGCGTAGCTCTATTGAAGCACTGACGTTACGCACTTGATCTGATGCGAAACGTTTGATGGTAGAACTTTCCCAACATTTAGGAAGTGACCACGACGACCTTTACTCACAGTTTATCTCAGTATATGAGCTCATCCACGACAAGGTCAATAAAATGACTCATCCAAGCCGTCTCTCTCGTCAATGATTTGGACAAGGGCGTGGATAGCACTTTCCGGAGGTCTCTAAAGGCGAGCTAACTCAAAGAAATAAAACGTTCTCGAAAAAAAAAACGAAACAAGACACTGAAGTAGCTCACAGAAATATGGATTATAGTGTGAGCAACAGAGTTTGAATAAGCGACGTCCCTGAAAGCAATGCTAATGTCAAGGCGCTTGTCTCAGTCGAGTCAAGACACCATGTCGAAACGTCAGCTCCAGAAAAATTCATTTTTATACTTGTAGACTATATTTTGAAAAAAACAAAGAGTTGGAAAACTCGAACATTATAAACGCATTATATTAGATAGCATTTCGAGGCAAACACGATAGGGTAATGAATGTCGAGGTAGCTCTGCTGGACTTTGGCTACGTGAAGAGCTGCAGGAAGCGGTGCGAGGCGACCAGGGGAGAGTTCTCCTGGCCCTCGACGAGCAGATGCAAGGTGGTGAGCGCGCCGGCGAAGACGACCATGACGGCGGCCAGGCACTGCACCGGGTCCAGGAGGTCGGGGTCGACGAACGCGCTCTCCAGAACCATGGCGCACACAATGTTGGCCACAATTCGCACCAGCAGGATGACCCACTTGTGCTCGCGACGAACCTGGCACATGCATGCGCGAGACAGCGGTTTTAGCTCACCTGTCTGTAACATGGACACGTTGACGTCTATGGGCAGTTTCGACTAAGTAAAACAACGTAAAAAAGAAATGCGAACAATTATAGGAAGTCAAAGAAGGATGTGTAAATTGGGGCCCGTTTTCTCTGTTAGGCACAATTTAGTACTGAGAACTATAACAGACAGTTAGTTCTAACTAATATATATGAAGTCAAGGAATACAATGAGTTAGCACACAGCGTTGACTCAAAGATATGGTGGTTCATCTCAAGTATAGAAACTACTTTTTCTGTGAGAAAAATATCACCATGGATAAAAAACAAAGGTTCAAGCTAACAAGTAAATCATACAATCTGCACGGCATTCAGAAGTTTCGCCAGTGATCCACGCCAGTGCTCTAAGCTGCTTCTGTAAAAAAAAAACTATGCAGGTGTCTTGTAGTGAAAGCAGCCTCCTTAACGCATGAGGGGTCTTTGACCACTTCCTGCACAGACTGGGGGAAGGAAGAGAGGAGGGCACTCCTTTCATGTGACCCCCTGAAAACTTGTCCTTCGGACATCTTATGCCTCAATGGCTTGACAGTTAAGTATAGCGCGATCAACTATTTCAGTGCCGCCGGTGTTTCTTTTATGCGTTTACCGATCTTGTTAAAGACCTCTCATCTGTGTGAGATTAGTAAAATGGCATTGCCGGTTGAACGGCTTCAGCGTCGTCTTTACAGTGAAAGCAGTTTCAAGATCACAACTCGGGTTTCCCTAGTTGTACACTGCCGCCGCCGCCGCCGCCGCTGATGTCCATAACCACACCACGCCAAACTTGAAGAAGAAAAAAACCTAGTGCCAATGACACTGGGGCTTCAACCCGGGTCCACTGGGTTGGAGCGCGTTAATACGCCTTACAAAGCGTTTTAAAAGAGCGAAACAACACGCAGTGGTCGTACAATGCAAATAGCGTTACGAGTGGGTCGTCCAATGCTCGAACCCATCACAAAAGCATTTTTTTCTCTATTCTTTTGCTCAGCTATTAAGTGTGGCGCATACCCACTTCGGGCATAATTCCTCGTCGTCGTCAGCCACTCCATGAAGAATTGGCATAAAATTTGTCGCAATAGCTTGGCGGATTCCATGTTTTTTCAGATGAATGACGAATAATAGCAATAACGAATGCCGGCCTACAACTATAAAATTTTCATAATATAATGCCATGTGGGCATCAAGCAAGTGTGCTTGCAGCAGTTACCCAAGGAGTGTTTAGAAAAGGCTCTGAAAGGCCGCTGTTCTAGCTTTCGCTGTGACTGTGCTGCGCCTTCCGAGCAGGCCTGGCTTATTTATTTTGCTTTCAAGGCATTATTTTGAATGTTTATAGGAGTAAAAATAGAAAAAAAACATTTATATATACGAAATGGCAGCCATGGCAAAATGTGCCTTCCCCCCTTGTGAATTTTTAGGATATACGCCACTGCTGAAGCGTCCTCCAAGTTATTGCTGTATTCATTTAAACATCATTCTTGATGTGATGGGCATAGATATAATGTTTCACTTTTGTAATATTTCTGGTTCTAATTAGCGTGACTTTATTCACTATCAGAAAGTAGTACTCAAAGGCAACATGTACACCACCAGAAATTTGCTTGTTGTGTAACCATATCGATTACCACGATCATCGCTGATCTAATTAGAAAATTGTTTTTCTCTCCGGGACCTTACAACGTCACGTGCGCCTAAAGCAGACAAAAGAAGTGTCAAGCGAGTTCCACAAAAAAAACATGAAACAAACTGGTTTTTCTCACGTTCGCATGCAACAATTATATTTCCTACAATTCATTGATTGTATGCAAACGGAATCGCTCCTGTGATATATATCCGCCGTTATAAGCTCACTATCATAAATATGTGTTGCAAATGTTTGTGCATTCAACTTTGATTTGGCGAGACGTTCACTTAATCAGCCACATCGTCTTTTTATCAGTGTAATATTTGGCTTGAAAAACCCTTACTTGTTAGGGGTGACGCGCCTCGACTTTTCAATGTGTAATTTCGTCGTCACGATTCGTCATAAACGGTACACGCACTACAAAAATTGGATAAATGTATAAACTTGTCACCAGTCTACGCTATGCATATCATAAGTCAAAGGTTCATCGTTACTGCCCAAAATATTAAGCTTGGCTTAGCAACAATCTCAGAATCCCTGACGAATTCACCGAGGCGCTCAAGTTTTTTGTTAACTGAAACCTGAGACACAAACGTGCATCTGTTTAGTAGTCGTCTATTAGAAACAAAGTAGTACAACTATTGATGCAGTGTCGAGTAAAAATGAGTAAATAATGCTGTAGGGAAACACCGGAGCACACTGCATGGTTCTCCCCTCCGCAGGTGTCACGTAAGTGGAACTGAAACACACTTTCTTTCTTGTTGCGTAGTACCCTCCTCCTATATTTTTTCAAAAGTTTCTGCTGCTTTTATTTAAATTATTATTGACTATGGAAATTGTGTAACGCTATTCATATTTCATTCGCGTTAGCAATATTGTTCACAACTTCCAGGTACTGCGGCATCGCTAAGCGGTGGCAGCCGGAAGCTCTGTTGAGATGATTGAAGTTTTGAATCTGCTTCAAACAGCAGACGCTGCTGCTTGTTTTCGCATGTTTTTGATCTGTTTTTGACGTTGTGAGTGGTCTCGATATTACTGTAACACATTGAGTTTCTCCAGTTAAAAAGAAAGTAGAAAGAAAACGAAAAGGCCGACTGATTTCACAGCGAGCCTCCATGTTCCAGGAGGAAAATTGAGCGTCCCGTTCAAATTAGCGCCCCCAAAAGCCATCAGGGGTTAAGAGGGTTAAATTCAGCAGGCAAATAACCAAGGCCCGTGAATGCATGCAGCACCCATTTTGTTCACGATTACAGCAACTTCCAGGTTTGCAGTTTTCGCGCTTAGTTCGCCTGCTTGATACGATACAATTTTGCGCATATTTATCTTTCCACTATGCTACCCGGCATTTTCTTACTTAATATAGTATGTTATCGCTCCCCTATTTTCTCAAAAAACATAAATCCAAGGGTCACCGAAGCGCTAAGAATTGGAGTCTTTGCCAAAAGTGTACTTTCCGGTATCGTCTCTCGTGGGGCGATCATCTCAACGACCGCCATGTTGGATGTATAGTCGCGCCACCAATATGTCGTTAAAGTTGCGAATACGCTGTTCGTTATTGTTTCGTAAAATAATCGGCGTATGTCCTTGCATTCTGCACGCAATCACTGTAGATTGCGTGCACGGGTGACAAGTCATGCAGACAATGTTGTTTTTTCAGACAGTGAGACACCTTCACTGTCTGAAAGAAACTTACATGCATGAAATAATAACCTTGAGCAAACGCTCTTTAAGCGGGGCAATTGAAACCCTGACATGACCTACACCAGCGGGAGCCTTAATCAAATTCCGATAGCGCCTCATCTTCGCGCTGCTTTTCGGACAGGCAAAACAAACTGGGCAATAATAAATAAGAGCAAAATATTTGTCATTGCCTCGCTTGCACGTGTTGTGCTGATCGTATGCATTTTCACCTGCTATACATTCATTTAGGTGTAGTTATGCTTTCTAAGCGCCTATTAGTTGAAAGCTATAACACTTATGAGTCGAGAAGGGCAAAATGCGTCGAATTCATGTATACGCCAACGTGGCAAACAACGAGTTAATTTCATCAGCCGCGGCATATCATTCCTATAGCTTTGAGGAAGATATGCTATGTTTGCGGCTTATAACTTGAATCACTCAAGTTCCGGGATTGCATACCGAGAAGCCACAGAGTGTGTAATGATGGAAGCCGTGTTTAAAAGGTTCATATTGATTCGGTGCCCTGGCATTACGCATCACCTAAACACCGCCCTCGCGATCTGGAATCAAGGACATCGATTTCTCGCGAATTACCAAGTAAGAACGAGAGCAATGTTAGATCGACTGATAACGTTGTTAATTTTTCCTCTGTTTCGGTTCGCGTTTATCCAACACGGTATAGTGTAGCTGTTACGGTCCTAGGCTGCTGATTCGAAGGTCACGGGTTGAATCCCAGGTGCAGCATAGGGGCGGAGCTTGCTGGGAATGCGTAAGGACTGGATCCCCCCCCCCCCCGAATGACATAATTTTCGCCTGCCTCTCCTATGCCCCCCCCCCCAGGAAGAAACACAGGCAAAACAGTGCATGTACTCCCGTCTCCCAGCCCAAAACGGTGCATGAGTTATACCCGTCTTCCAGCCCAGACCCCTTGGACAAACCTCACTGGTCGTGTGTGCCCCCCTACCTTTCCTCCGTGAAAAAATCCTGGCATCTCCCCTGCTGCGCACTCGCATTTCGACAGAAGCGGAATGAGGCCCGTGTACCGCCCGATGTGAGTGCACTTTGACGAAGACCACCGGGTGGTCTAAATTTACGCAGCCCTCTCACACGACGCCCCTCGTAATCGTGTCATCGCTTTGGGACTTACGACTCCAGGCATTATCGTTTTATTTCTTCACAAATAAGGTTATGCCCGGCCTTCCCTGCTTTTATTGTTTGATGAAGAAATTTCCCAAATATATTACGTATACGTTTAGTGTATCGTGCATAGGTGTGAAATATATAAAGGCGCAGACGACCTGCCAGGTGAGTTCATGGAGACGTCAGTTATCCCGCTACAGTTTTTTTTTCTTTCCTTTCTCTTCACACAGCGGCCAAACGTCAATACCAATGTAAGCTTGCGCCCTAAATAATAATTCAACTTCAGTTTACAGTGGCTACGATGAATGACGGTCACCGTCGAATGCCAATACTGCCGAGAGCTCGCGAGAAGGAGAACACTACGCGAGAAGCATTGCATCGGTCCATTTCCATAGATGGGCCAGCACACTTATTATCAGCATGACTACGCCCACTGCGGGGCCTTTTCAGCAATGTAAGTGCTATGGTATAAGCGCGCGAGCACCCCTATATACATTCGCACAAATATAGCCATACATCTATCGAACGCAATATAAACAATACGCAACGCTCACTGCCGAAGTGTAGGCCACAACCACTCAAATCCATCATGTTCCATCACGTCCGTCCCTCAAGCAAACTTTGCTGTCTTGCATCGACGCGAGCTCGTCTACGACAAAGCCATCCCCAGAAAGGGAAAAGGTCTGAGATGTTTCCGAATGAGGCTTTTCTAGGTAGGCACAAAAGCGTACCGCAAATGACAGTGAGCACTGTATGGGAGAAGTCTACCTTTTTTTGGCGCCACACACGTGAATGTCGTTTGTTTGCGTATGTTTTGTCGCTATGGAAACATTCCCGTGTGACCAAGAGGCTCGGGACGAATATAAACGCCCCACCCGGTGATAACCACGATCAAGCGCTTCAGAAACATAGCCCGCTTATCGATGCATTCCTGCAGGTTCACGGCGTTTGTAGTCTTATGCCTTTCCGTATTAACGCTCGCCCAAAGCTCTTGTGACCCAATGTTGTCAAAAAACCTGAACAATGCGTTGAGAAAGGATTACGCAGTGAACGTGATCGAGAACTGCAAACAGCGGCGCTACCCACTGTATCTAACCAAACGGATCCGCTTTCCTTACGCAGTCTGGAGCTCGTCAGGCATGTACGAACTGCTGCATTATGTGAACACCATAGAGGGTTACAAGGTAGACGTTGTGGTCACCTGCTGGGAGCCCTCGTTAGGGCACCTGCTCACGAGCGTTCGCAATTACGATCGGCCGTTCCTTCACGTGCGCTGGATATTCGTTGCAGCCGAGAACGTCGCCCCAGACGAGGCTTCGATGTCCAAGACGCTCCATAACGTCGGCTGCCGAGGTATATTCGTGAGCGCCTCCTCCTCGTACGTTGCCCTGGACACGTACGCCAACTGCTCCGCTGGACTCCGCCGTTTCACTGGTCCCCATGACCGCGCCTTTGAGGATAGGAACCTCCGCGACCTCGCAAGCCTCAGGTACCTAAACGAGAGCAGCGTCCCGACAGTGAAGGATTACAGAAACGTGCGGCTTGAGCCTCAAGCGACCATCGTCGAAAGCATCGTCAGAAAGAGTGGCGCCATCCTGACCACGGCGGGACAATACGAGAAGTTCGGACGTAGGCGCGAAAGCTTCCTCTTCACTGGCGCTGTCGGAGCGGTTCAGATGAAGCAAAAAGATTTGGGAAGCTTCGAAATTTACCTGACGGAGAGCATATGGCACGGACTGAGCATTGCCGGAGTGGTCCGCTACGACTCCTTGACCTTCCTCTCTCCGCTGCCGACGGAGATCACTGATCTCACTACCATCGGTCGACCTTTCACGAGAGCCCTCTGGGTGGCCGTCTGGGCCTCCCTGTGTGTGTATCTCTTCTTACTTGTGGTGATCACGACGTCTCAATCCACTGTCAGCGCTTCGATGTCTCTCGACGTTCGGGAAGAAGCAGTCGAACTTTTGTTCTACCTCTCCTCTGCCCTCGTCAACCACGCTCCCGACGTGCGACTGTCGAGGCGTAGCAGTGCGAGGATTCTCGTGGCCTTCTGGTTCATGTTCGCCATGATCATCTCCGCTGGCTTTGTGGGCATGCTGACGTCGTACACGAATTTCCCGCCCAAGACACGTCCCATCACGACGCTCGAGCAGCTGTCCGATGCTCTGGAGCGCAAGAGCGTCAATCTGTGCATCAAGAACAACCGCTACTACCGCGACATCCTGACGTTTCACCTGCGCAGCGGTTCGAGCGTGCTCAAGGAACACCTCGAGCAGAAGCTGCGCATGGGCGACTGCATGACTACGCTGTGTTGCCTCGACAAGGTCTCCAGAGGCACGCACGTCTTCGTCACCAACCGGGAGGAGGCTCGCTTCTACACGGGCAAGGACTTCAAGGGCGCAGTGACAGCCGAGCAAGACTTCTTTCTTGTCCACGTAGTCGTGATCGCGCCAAAGTGGTCACCCTACGCCACCGCGTTCGCCGTGGTGTCCCAGAGGTTTATGGAAACCGGGGTGTCTATGTGCGCACTAAAACTCGTGAGACGGCGTAGAACAATTCGAAGAAAGTTCCAAGACGTGAGCACCCGGTTGGGTGCGAAGTGCTCCTGTCGAGCCCTTAAGCTCAACGACTTTTATGGCCTGCTGGTGGTGTGGGCCTTCGGACTCACGCTCGCGCTGCTGGTTCTAGGCTGCGAGGTCGCCTGGAATGCTCGTCATAACACGACAAGGCCTTCCAAGAAGGCACGACCAGCGAAACGGACGCGCCGCGATAGGGCAAAACCGTCACTAGGGGAAGTCCTTAATCCGAATATGTCGCGTTCTCTTGTTGTATTTGGTTATTCGGTGCCGAATCACCCAGATGATGTGATGCAGCGAATGCAACGTCGCGTTTTCGTGTCGCTAGAAAAGTGGCGTTCCGTACGTCAAGACCCATTGGCAAAGTAACTTCCTCTATAGTTTGAAACTATACGGCTAATTTATTTCCGTCACTCGAAAGAAAACGTTCGATAAGAAAAAACTTGAACCTTTCAATAGAGTCATTGATGTCCATATCATCCCACGCTCTTTAATTTGCGATAAAGATCAGCGCCAGAATGCACCTAAAGAATGTCGCCACAAAGGTCTACTTTGTCTGTACTAGCTATTATATCTTTATCATGTACTACAATCTTGTCCAGCTTGTTTATGCTACTAAGTATGTTTGTCGCTGCATACCAAGCGAGACTAAATTTAGCCGCGGGTGGCGCCAGGCATCCAACCGCGTGCGCAGTATGTAAGTAGCTGTTCGTCTACAGCATTATTGAACACTCATAGAAGCACTCATACAGGATAGTAATTGAGAGCACGAGTTGATAAAGTATGAAATAAACACTAGTAACAATATCCATTGCTGTTTTCTCGTGGGCGGCTCACCTGTCTGGCGAGAGATATATGGGACACGTAAGACAGGTACACGACGAACAGCAGCTCGGAGACCTCCGGGCCGCTGCGGATGATGTTGAAGGTGCCCGCCAACGAACCGGCAACGAACGAAATCACCATCATGACGCAGGATAGGTGGAACAGCACCACGATACGCGTCACGCCAGGCATGTTGACCTGCGCATTGTAATAAAAGCACCATGGCGCTCATGAAGTCTACATTGATTGATTGATTGATTGATTGATTGATTGATTGATTGATTGATTGATTGATTGATTGATTGATTGATTGATTGAAAGTTTGGTTTATAAGCTTCGTTTTTTATAAGCGTTGGTTTTCTGCATCTTACCCTCTACCAGTGCAGCCGCTTCTTGTTGAATTATGCCAACGATGAATGTCGTCTCACTAGTGGAGCACAAACCACTTTGTCACAACAAAAAGCCAACCCGCCTACGAAATCTGCCAACAAAAGAATAAAAAGGTACCATCACCAGAAACATGGCTTCGTCTTCGAGTTCACTTCCGCAAATGTATAAGGAACCTTTTAGGTTTTTGTTCGTAAAGGCAACTACCAGCCAATCCTAATGTTTATACATACCACCGTGGTGTTAAATTTGTTACGGTAGTCGGTTGCTGTGCCGAAAGATCCCAGCCGTGGCGATCGCAGTTCAGAGGGGGGCGAAATGCAAGATGTCCGTGCATACTTCGCGGTGTACCTCGCATACCGTTGGTGGTGGAACTTTACAGAACCCTCCACTACGCCGTGTCTCAAAACAATCTCATAGTTTTGGCCAAAAAAAGCCCAAGTCGTTATCTTTGATGGCGATGCATGCAACTTGCAGAGGCAGCCGGACAATGAGAAACTGCCTGTCACTGTAGCTAAATTTTGGGGGGAATCTGGTTTTGATGCAAACTGTCAACGATGTCAAGCAAAACGCTCACTTCGTGAAATAATGTTCCGTAAGCTTATCATCCGTGCACTTACTTTGAAAGCATTCTCGACGCCGACCAGCAGCGTAGACACAACGCCGCACGACCCTCCGATGATCATTTCACGTTGGAGTTTGTTCTGTAATACACGACACATCATAGTAGTTACTTTCGTTATGCAGCGAGGTGCATGTGCCTAAGTCTATTTTTTTTTTATTTAGTGCACAACAAGCATAATGCCTTCTGCACCATGTTCACGTGTGCAATAGACTGATTTCACAGTTAATTCTCGCCGTACCATTTCGCAAAATAAATGAAGCGATAAATAACAGCTGCCATTAGCGATATAAAGTGAAACTCAATTTTAAAGCAATCTTTATGTTCTCTTTCTCAAGCGCTTCATTTCTGACCTCTCCTTGTGGTTCCCTAACCTCGAACGCACACGTAGCAGGAAAGCGAAGAATGTTAGACTGCTACGATGTAATCTGCTGTATAAAGACCGGCACGTACTCTAAGCTTGAAGAGATTAGTCTATTCACTGGCTAAGCAAACAGTACTTCTATAATAGCATCAATCATTTTCAAAGATTGGTTACCCGGCACCATGGGTCAGCATAAATACACTTTCTCAAATTTCGAACGGACTGGGATTCTGAGTCTGAGTGACCCAACTTAAGTTGTACAAGTGCAACAATCATCAAACGATGCCCGACCAAAATGTTTCATTGGCGATCAAGAAAAAAGAAACGATTTTAAAGATACCATTCCGCTATCATCGGGCTTTCTAAAGCTCTTTTGTGCTCGTTTGCAGTTTTCGCATTCAATATAAACAAGCCTCTAAACATAAGCTATAAGGTGCATACGCGAGAGACAGATGAGCTCATAGGTGTGCCCAGGGTTCTCTACTAGAGTGGCGGAGGATGGGACATTTACTGCTGTCCCCTCCTCCTCTCATCAACGGGGGAAGGGTGCGGGGGTGCAACACCACGAGCAGCGAATCGAAAGGTCGCAGGTTTAAATTTACGCTTCGGAAAATATTTTTCTGGATTATTTTTCATTGCAGTTTTTGTGTATGCATACGTGTACGTATAGGGAACATGACGGGGACGGCAACGTATAGGGAACATGACGGTGAAGGCAACGGCGACACCGACGACAAAAACCAGCCTAGAGTGTCTCTGTAATTGCTATCGCAATGAAATGAAATATGGATAAGTGGAGCTAATGCGTGATCCTCAAAAAGGCCTGAAAGTAGTGCTCCGGGATACACGTGGTGTGGCGTGCGAAAGGAAATTGATGGGCTCCACGGCTCCACGGTAAAGAGCAATATTTACTATGCAGAAAGCCCTAGCTGACAGTCCATCCTAGACGGTGAAAAGAGCATGAAACAGCGTCAGCATGGGCTGCCCTAGCCTTGGGCCACGTGCTTGCTTCGCTTTTATTTTTTTCATTCCCCACGAGGCACAGTTATAGTGTTCCTTTCGGTGATGCTACTACAGTGGGAAGTAAAAAGTTCTTGGAATGCAACACCATGGGTCTTTGGCTGAAGCATGGTATCGTCGAGGAGCATGCGTAGCCGCGACGTGGGGGAGGTTCGACGGAGTAATTTTATGGGACAGGCTTGCACCCCCCACCCGTTCAGACGAGTAGGGCTTTAAAGTTTCCGTCCGCTCCGGTGCACTCGCCTATGAAAAAGCTCAACCAGCACCTCCTCCATTTTTTTTTTTTTGCGCTGGCTCAACGCATGAGTGATCAACAGCCGACAAGCAAGAGATGTCTGTAGTTAAAAACATTACAAGACTATTCGTCTTCAGCAGTATTCCGCATTGTTCAGAGTAAATAATCTCGAAACAAAGTTCAGCAACACCTTAAAATAACCCATAGATAGTAGATTTTCGCGTGTTCTTTGCCCCCTTTTGAATCTGACATGCCTTCCGTCAGTGTCTTTCCTCTTTTACCCGTCGACTAACACACGGCGCCTTTTGCGCAAGGGATGCCCGTCGAGGGCGTGCAACTTTACGCATCGCTAAGCGTATGTATACAGCTGCCCCGCCGCGGTGGTCTAGTGGCTAAGGTACTCGGCTGCTGACCCGCAGGGCGCGGGTTCGATTCCCGGCTGCGGCGGCTGCATTTCCGATGGAGGCGGAAATGTTGTAGGCCCGTGTGCTCAGATTAGGGTGCACGTTAAAGAATCCCAGGTGGTCTAAATTTCCGGAGCCCTCCACTACGGCGTCTCTCATAATCATATGGTGGTTTGGGGATGTTAAACCCCACATATCAATCAAGCGTATACAGCTGGGCTCAGCGGCGTAGCCAGGGGGTAGCACACCAAGCCCACGCCCTCATCCCAACCCAATTTTTTTTTCGCCATGGCATACAGAGCGCGAAATTATCATTTGACTGCCCGCCCCTGCCACCTTTAGATCAAGAAGGTGCCCCTCCTCAAAAACAATTTCTGCCTACGTCCTTGGCTGGGCTATAGTTGCTTTTGGTTACAGCTGTATGCAATATAACACCGGTGCACGTACGAGGACACTTACAACGCCAGTTGGAGCCATACTAGTCATGAACACCTAATGGCGCTGTCGAAGTCCTTCTATTCGTCGGTGTTTCCGTTCGCCAGTGTCATGTTACAGCCTTATGACGTGCACATGCTGCAAACGAATTGCCTATACGTTAATGCCTTGCCTCACGAATACATAGCACTGGCCTTACGTGTACCTGGAAGCCGAGTATGGGCGGTTTGAGCACCAGCACGATGGCCATGACGCACGAGGCCAGCACAGGCACCAGCACCCAGTGGCAGGGCCGGCGGCGCACGGCTACCATGGTGAACCACGTGGTCATGGGCGTGATGGCAGCCACTACGGTCGCCTCGACGACGGACATGAACTGGACGGCCATGTAGCCGAGGATGTAGGCGAGCGTGGTGAGCACGGCGCTCACCCCTAGCCGCTTCTGGGCCGAGGCCGGTCCGAACGGTTGCAGCGTGTCCGACAGGGCGGGCATCACGCTCACCAGGATGCCCGTGCCCACGAAGAATACGCACTCGGCCGAGCTGATGTTGTCGTGGCGCTTAATGGTGATCTTGATGAGCGCCAGCGCGATGCTCGAGATGCACGCGATGATCAGGGCCACGGACAGCGAGGATGTGTGGCCCTGAAAGGTGTGCGCCGGGCCGCCAACCGCATTATGTACTAAAGCTCGAACGGTGATGCTTAGATCGGCACGTAAACTCGAGTCGATTATTAAGAGGCATTTTGTCTATTCTCGAACTAAATTCATAATAAATTCCACGCTTGTGACACGTAAATAAACAGAGGTGATTTTTTTTTGCAGTCATGGTCTGGATTTTATGCGTCAAATGCATTCGCAATGGCGGTAGGGTAGAGCACAGCCACAAATCAAAACACTTCAAACAAGTTTTTCGTGGTGAAGAATTGTGGCAAAGTGACTCGTGGAACACAATATTAACACGTTTGGTCACACCGTTAAGGCACAAACCTCACATGCCCGATCAAACGCGAAGTTTGACCACCGGCGTCCCGCGTTGGCGGCTTCTTGCGTCCCAAGGCATCGAGGGCCAGTGGTGATGTTTCTTTATGACGTCCCAACTACGTCACAGACTCATCAAAATTTGTAACGTCATTGTGGTATCACTTCACACAACGGCTCGTGATGGCCTCATCGCGTCGCATCAAGTGTTAGTCAAAGGTAGCCCAATCACGGAGGCCATGCGAAACCAGGTGCGGTACTTACAATCTTGGAGGCAGTGTGAAACCATGGTTTATGCGGAAAGCTTCCGAAGGCTTATGGCTCTCAACAATACATAGGCTTAACAGTAAAGGGTGGTGGCTTTAACCTTCGAGTCGTCTTGGGTGAATTCATAATGTACCCTGTGAGTTCTTTTGCTACTCTGGTCATCATTTAATGTCTTTTTCAAGTGTCACACCGTGCTGTGATGTTCCGTGCAGGTATTTTATTTTCCTTTTTCGAGAAATTTCCGCCTGTCAATTTTTGAGTCAAAGAGAGAAAGTGAATCTTCGTGATATTGCAGGGAATTACAAGAATGGTTGGATTCTTCTACGACGATCGATCACTAGAGGTCACAGTGCGCCTTCATCTGCTGTAATCGGTTCTGGCGCATGCACCACGCAAGCACATTCTTTGAGATTTGTTTCTGATATTTACGCGGAGCGGTTTCTTTTTCGCTTTCAGGGTAAACTACTGTGCGCAAATACAGAATACGACACAAAAAAAATAGCATGAGACAGGGACAACCGCATCATTGGTATATAACTTAAGGATAACAACTGGCAGTGTACTAACAGTATATAAATTATTCAAGTCATGCTTTTCTTGCGCGGCAGCGGTGGGGCTATAGTCGTGATTTCAAAAGTCGCCAGTATGTGAGACACGTGTAATTACAGTATTTGTGTGGCTGGATAGGGGTGGAAATTAGTACTGTTGTGCAGAGAATTATGCCGGGAATTTCGTCAACGCTTGTAGGGAAAACTTCCCAAAACAGGGAATTTTCATGTCTCTTAATGGGAATTCTTCGGCCTAGTACGTAACATTACTGTGTCGCGGGCACATCCACTAAACGTTTCTACCTCATGCCACAAGCACTTCAGGGTCGCTCTAAAAGCGATGCACTTGAGATAAGATAAGGGAAGTTTTTCCTAAGACCTAGTGCATAATTCAGGACAAGAGACTTCACTAGGGGCGCCTGCATACAGTTTGTTCAACTTTCGGACAGTTCGAATAGGTCTCTTACTGGGCAGTCATTGAAACAATTTAGAGCAGTTCCAGTAAAGCTAGCCTTTGAATGTTGGAAGGGCCCTTTGGAAAAACTGTCTGCTGAAACGTCTGTGTATTTCATATTCTACGCGTGTAGCATGTCCGTTGGCCCGTATGCCTCACCACCTGCTCACCCAGATAAGGAGCATTCACTCTGTACGAAGTCGAGAGTATCGGACGAAAAATCATGCACGCCCCTATCTCGAGTCCTAGTTCAGGCAAACCGTGCCGAGCACTCCTAATCGCAACGAAGGTAATCTTCCACCCGTTTATTCCGGATACCTTTCCACGTCATGAGCCGTGCACAAAAGGCCTGCAGCTGTGTCGATTATTTCATGGAGAACATGGCCAGCGTAGGCATACATAGCCGAAATATTAGCGTATTTGTCTGTCTTGATGAGTTATTGCCGCTAGTATGCGTATCTTTCCTTTGAATATTCAATCTGCATATTTAATACCTGCACGGCGTCATCGTGAAGCTGTCGCAGGTGCTGCAGCTCCCCGGAGGTGAGGTGGGCGGGGTCACTGGTTGGGGCGGCGAACATGGGGGCCGTCGCCACAACGTCGTGCGTCATCTCGGCAGTCATCGTCCCTGCGGTACGAACACACATGAGACCGCAGAATAAGTTTCCATTGCATATCAGTCTACCGAAGTCACCGGGAAGCGTTGACAAACTGCATACCAGTCATTTCGTTTTGCTTTGTTTTGCTTTTACGGAGCACTCCTGATGGACCATGCAGAAAGCAACCCTGGATTCCATTCCGTCAATTTTAACAACCTATGATGAAGTACGCATACGTAAAGTGGCCCCCAAACGCCAACCAAAACAAGCAAGAATTACCGTCACTCTAATTTAATTTCTGTAAACAAGATATGGGCCTGAAAGGTGGGTTTAGATCATTGGGTAGCGCAGAAGTTCACAAAACACAAAAGGGAACACAAAAAGCGCTCATCTAGCAGAAAATTTATTTGAAAAAATTAAACTGCATATTTATAGACAGGAAAAGCATGCGGCACGTGAGAGTACGCCCGATCAATGAAATGGACGGTTCTGATAAGGACGCTGCGTCTGACTAATGTATTGCCAACTCACTTCGCGATGTAGTATGCCTCAGCTATCTGACGTGTACGTTGAATAAGATGGCGATCTATGAACTCGGGCTCCAGCACGAGTTCAGTGTGTGTGTGTGTTGTGTTGGTGTGTTGTGTTTGGTGTGTGTGCTGTGCGTGCGTGTGTTTGTGTGTTTGTGTGTTGGTGTTTGCGTGCTGTGCGTGCGTGTGTTTGTGCGTGCGTGCGTGCGTGCGTGTTGTGGGTGTGTGTGCGTGCTTGCGTGTGTGTGTGTGTTTGTGCGTGGCGTGTGTGCGTGCGTGCATGTGTTTGTGCGTGCGTGCGTGGCGGTTGTCGTGCAATGTTCGTGCGTTTGTTGGGTGCGTGTTGCGTGCGTGCTGCGTTGCGTGTTGCCGGGGTGTGCGTGTGTGCGTGCGTGCGTGCTTGTGTGGGTGTTGTGCTGGGCGTGCGTGCGTTGTGCGTGTGCGGCTGTGCGTGGGCTTGTGCGTGTGCGTGTGTGTGGTGTGTGAGTAGGTGAGAGAGAAGAGGAGAGAGAGCGCTAGTGCGTGCACGTGCTGGCTTACTTTCCGCAATCCTCCTTTTGTACAGCTACATCATACAATGGCGTATTCACATGTACCTACTTCAATGTCTTGGCCGGCAAAGGTCACGACGCGATGGGGAACCGATGGCTTCTTGGCATCGTCTTCGGGCACTGCGAGAAAATGACTTACGCTCAATAACGCTTGCTCACATTATCCATGAGAGCACCTCAATTCACTCATTACTGCTTACTGGCACGAAGACAATGTCTGGCCAAAGCGCGCCAAGCACGTTAATTTCGGTTGATTAGCTTTTGACCGCCACCCTTCACGGTGATATAGTGGCTGAGGCACTGGCTGCTGACCCACAGGTCACGTGATCAAATCCAGGCCACGGTGGCCGCATTTTCGATTCCAGGCGAAAATGCTTGAGGCCCGTGTGCTTAGATCTAAGTACATTTTAAAGAGCCCCAAGTGGTCAAAATTTCCGGAGCTCTCAGCTACGGCGCCTTTCATATCCATATGATGCTTTTGGGATGTTAAACCCCAACAATTAAAATATTATATTACCGCCACGAAGGGGTCCCTTCGGCGTGATCAAGTACACTGGATTTCGCCCCCTATCGAAATGCGTCCACCACAATAAGGTATCGAACCGCTATCCTTGGGCTTAGCAACATTACGCAACAGCCACGTTCCCAGATTATATAAATGAAGTATGGCAGCGGAGTGTCATAACAGCAATCACTATGGTGCACATGAAGCATGTGCAGTCTGTTTCACACAGTTAGGGAAATCTCGAAACGCATGGCTTCGCGTAGAGTTTACTGTACATGCTACCTTATATGCTACCTAAATGTAGCACATACAGTAACTCTAGCTTCGCGGTGTGGCCAGCGCCGCGGTGGCGTGCCGGCAGCAACTTGCGATTACGCAGGCGCTTCAAGAGTGGGGTGCCGTTTGCGACTGCGGTGTGCGCTGGCCACATTGTCGGGCAGCCGGCTAATTTCATCGTTGCTGCGGGAACTGGGCTGATGATCTGTACTAAACGTTCTGCGGTGCCAACCTATTAGCTTTAATTGGCGGTAATTGAGTTGTAGAAGCAGCACTCGACAGCAAGCGTCGTTTGCTCTTTCGAAACGCTGTGGTACTGAGTGTTTTCACGTATATTTCGTCTTTGCGCTTGCACCGCAGAGCGCGGCGACGGGGAACACCATAACGAGCACGTACCATGCGTCGTTTTTGATGCGCGCTAAATAAACACGAATCCTCCTATATAGAGACTGCCGGGCAGCCATCTGAGTTCAACACAATAAACAAACGAGAACGAGTTCAGGAATGCCGTTGCTTCTTCTCGCTGGTATAATAACGACCTGAACGTGCTTCTTCTCGCTGGTACGCATTACGCGAGGCAGCACTGACTTGTCAGCGCAGGAATGCACGCGTGAAGCTTCCAACTGCCACTTTTTACCTCGTCATGTGCACAGTGGCAGCGGGTGACGGCTCTCAATTTTGGACGGTATATTGAGGCGTACAGTGACGTGATGAGCGATATCGGGCCAGTTCTCGCAGTAAGGATTGAAATTCTCCCGCTGCCCGACAATGCAGCCGGCAGTGCTCACCGCATTAGACGATGACGTGGTTCAACCGTTCAGTAACTATGCCCCTTAGTGGTCATATGTATATGTCGCTTGAGGGGCATATACCAGTATATGCCCCTTAAGCGGTATACCCGCGAGCTGCTGCTGGCGCGCGGATATACCGCGCTGGCCACATCATGGCCGCATCGTGAAGCCGTGCGCTACGATATTTCCCTCAAGTGTGACACCGACTGCACGTTAGCATAAAACCTGTGGCACCACAGTGACGTATGCTATTAACACAGAGATAGATTACGAAGGAGCCATAAACTAAAGCTATAGATATATGTAGTCAACCACACGACTGCATCATCGTCGTCTTACGAAAGCCCTTTCATCCAGAAACAGACAGGCGTTATGCAAATGCTGCTTTCACCTCACTTGCCTCACAAAATACATGAACGCTTCAGTTTTGCGGGCCGATAACATAGAAGACTTTGGGGTATTACCACGCTCCAGCCAAAAGATTGAATAAGCACTTCGGGCCAATTGTCACCGTAGAACTCGCTGTTGGGCTACTTGGTGCATGTTTTGATTAAATAGTCAACGTCGCGCATAGTCAACAGCACACAGACACCACGAGCCCGTCGTGTCCATGTGTATTTCTTTCTATGTGTGGTTCATTCGGCGCAACGTTGACTATTTAGTCAAGCATTGTAACTGTTTCTATCGCGTCATTCTGCGTGGTTGCATGATTTCCCAACCAACTCGTCAATGCACAATTTGTGTGTGCCTGTGATGGGAGGGGGAAGCATATATGCTATAAGCTCGCTTAGACATTTTGTACGACACGTGTGACTCGTCACTTTTTTGTAATTCTCAACTCATAAAAACAAAACAACAAAACGTATACGCCATCGGCGTCATACACTAGGATATCAAGCAGTCTTTACCTAGTTTCCTGGTGCTCAGTAAAGGCCCTTCCACGGTTGGAATGTTGTTGATTATCATTAACAAGCGAGGCACCAGCCAAAAATTGAGGGTATAAGCTTGCAACTACTTTAACGTATATGTCAGCAGAATGGATCAGCGCGATTCAGAAAGCCATTTTGTTTAGCCATCTAGGAAGAGAACCTGTGGCGCCTAGAATATACTTATACTATAGGCGCTTTAGAGAAGCTGATGTTGACTTGTAGGTTGCATGGGTCATACCAAATGCTGGGATTGCTGTCCATGTTGACCAATGCGGTAGCAACCGGTAGCAATACGACCGTGGCCACTCCCTTGTCCTTCTTCCACGTCTTCTTCAAACGCGGTGTACAAAGCGCGTGCAGAATTCCACGTGATGACTATATGATGATAATGATGATGCTCCCATGATCATTGGCACACATCCACTCTGGGGGATCGGCCATGAGTCGGGCGAATCATACTGAATTTATGTATATTATTTAGTAAAATCTGAAATAACTTTGAGGTAATGTTTAATGTAACGATAATTATGATTAATTGTAATTTTAAGTCGCACAATTTTATGTAATCTCCCCAAGACTGAATATCTTTTGACTAAGAAGGCTGAATAAAGAATTGTTAGTAGTTGATACACCTACCAAATCTATTCGAGTCGCATATAAACTTTTCGACAGCTTTGAAAATATTCTTGTCTGAGTGCCCCAGTGCAAAGGCCCCAAGTGATAACAGAACGGCCGACGCAACCGGTAGACCACATTGCTGCAATATAATTTCTATACGTTTTCTGTGTAAGAAAAAACGTCGGCAGCTCAACTAGAAGTGTTCGATAGTTTTGAGCTCGTTGCAATAGGAGCAATAAGGGTGACCGCCAAACCCGCTCTGTGCATGTAAAAATTTAGATTTGGAATTCTACAACGCATTCTGGTTATTGCGACTTCAGCTCGTCTTGCTGCACACCATTTCTGCTCCAAGGGAACTGTAGGTGCAGGAATTCCGGGGATGAATCGAGAATTTGAGTAAACACAGATAATGCATACTATCTGAACCTTGCCGCAGCAACAAACGCCGTTACAGGAAGGAGAGAAAGAACTGAACCTGTCAGAGAAGCTTTCGCCAGAGAGTCCGCAACTTCATTGAGTACAATTCCTTTGTGTCCCGGTACCTTAATTAATCGCAGGTTTCGCAAACGATAAGGAACAAGTAATCGCAATAATCTTAAAATATCCGAATCTGTTGGAGCAGTTAGTCCCGAACACAACGACAATGAATCTGTAACTACAGCCACAGAAGTAATGGTTAAAGGAATTTTACGTAGGGCTAATATAAAAGCTAAGAACTCGACCAAAAATATATGGGTGTAATCAGGAAGCCCAACAGAAGACGACCAGCCTAATTGTGTAGAAAAAATTGTCACCCCGGCCTTTTCTTCACACTGCGAAGCATCAGTTCATATCACAACCGTAAAACCAATTTCATTTAAGTGCTCTTGAAAAATGTCAGTCAGAAGATTACTAGGCAGTAATTTCGCTTTGTTAGGAAATATATCGTCATAAGATATGGCTAATTCACTAAACCTGTCAGTCATAAGCACTGTATCATTAAGCCTTATCTGCGATGGGTACAACAGCTTCTTGGTAACGATTACCATAGGGGTATGAAAGCGAGGCCATGTTATATTATAAACAGAGCTGGATCACTGATAAATATATATTCTTCTAGTCTTATCGGCGAGTCATAGACCCTTAAGAATGTTTTAATGTTAATAATTGGAATCTAACAGGTAAATAAGGAATTCGTGATTTCTTATATAGAACAGAATTTGCTACAAATTCGGGTAACCCCAGGCACCAGCGAAGTGCTTGGCGCTCAATTAGAACTAACGGACGTCTCTTCCATGCTAGTACACCAGAAAATAAGGCACACCCAAACTCCAGTATAGGGCATATGTACATCCGGTAAATATTTATTAAGGCGCCTGTCCACATGCCCCATCGACTGTTACTAATCCTTCTGAGTAGGCCTAACGCACTTGACGCTTTGGCCACTGTATGTTCAATATGTATCCTCCAATGAAGTTTTCCATCATAGATGATTCTGAGTTACTTGAGTGTTCGCACTTGGGGGAATATCTGCTTGGTGGAATGAAAGTGATAGATTTATATTGTCTTGTGTGGAGAACGCTAGAACTGCACATTTCTGTACATTAAGAGCTAAACAAATGCTGTCTATCCAAGCTTCTAAGGTAGATAAGTATCCTTGTAAAAGGGTATGAAGTGATTGTATGTCATCCGCAGATGCAAAGAATGCTATGTCATCCGCCTAAACGTATACGTGTTCACTCTTTGATGACGAGGAATAGAGCTAAGCAAGATATTAAAGAGTACTGGGGACAAAAACGCTCCTTGGGGAACACATCGTGTCTGTCTGAATTTCTCTGTTGATATCCCACCCTGTACACAGTAAAACTCCCTGTCCAGCAAGAACTGTGTCGTCCACGTAATAAAAAAGTCAGGCAAGCCAATCTATCTCATTAATTCTTAGTAAAAGTGGGTATTCCGACACTATCGCAGGCTTTAGGGATATCTAGTGTAACTAATGCTGCATACTGTGTCTGTCCCCGTGCTAGCTGGGTTCTGCTCTCCAAATCAACGGGAGCACACCAGATAGGCATTCCTGTTCTAAAACCCTGCAGTTTGACAGGGATTTAATAATTTATTAACAGTAACAAATATAGTTATATGAGCATGTAATAGTCTCTCAATCAATTTTACAAAATTGGATGTTACCGAAATCGGTCGAATGTTGTCTAGAGTAAGTCCCTTGTTCTCATCTTTAAGCAGGGGTATCACTTTAGCTACCTTCCACACAGAAGGAATCCAAAAGTGTTTTATATTTTTTATTTATCCAATAACACTTTCGGAGCAACATCAAACAAGATTTTCAGCATCTTCATAGTGATACCATCAGGGCCTGGTGCTGCCGCTTGTAAACGTGCTCCAACTGACGAGAGGAGCACAATGACATATCTTCAGTATTTTCGAGAGTGTCTTGCCTCACAAAGGTGAATGAATGCAAGGTAGAAAATCTAGCCTCCAAACTCCTGGCGATTGCACCAAGTGAATCTTACTATTTCTTGGGTAGTATGCACTATCGATTCTGCATTTATGGGACGTGGAATTACTTTGATAGATTATACTATACATGTATCAACGAAGATTGTGTTCCGATCGCAAAGTCCTTCTATCGGAACTACGATTTACGCAAAATTACATTAGGTGCCCTCTTCAGTCTCCTAAGATTAAGTTAAACGCACCGAATGTAGTTCCTTTGTGGGCTTGGTCTCGAGAATGCAGTGACGGGATGCATTGCAGGAGGTTTATTACAGGTTCTAAAAGATTCGAGCTGGATTAATCATCACACAAAAATTCCTGGTTTCCAAATAGCTTTCATTGTTGTTGCTGAAATTATTCGCTTCATTTTCCATATGCGTAGTTTCTATTTCAGACTTTCTCATACTTCTTTTATTTTATATGTACATTTAGTGAGTATTATCTTTGACGTCTCCTTTCTTGTAAATTGAGATTATGTTGGCGTTCTTCCAAGATTCGTTTTTGTTTTGTTTTGTTTCCCTGGGAGGCTGGCTCATACCCACTCAGGGGGATTGGCCAAGAAAGTGTAGTGCAGTTTCCAAGATTCTGGTACCCTTCTTGTTCTTCTTCACCTTTCGAGGCGTATACCCGCTATTTCGGATTGGTCCAGAATCGAGTTTTCTTAAAATTACTGTTCAGATTTAGAATAATGGAGATATAATAGAAAAATTACCGATAGCCTAGGAAAGTGTGGTGCTTGATCTAATGCATTCAATTTTAAATAAAGAAACAAGTTTCTTTTTAGAATAGAGAAATAATCTGATTTTTACACGTATAAAATTTCATAGACATGTTAGGGTAATGGATGGATGGATGAAAAACTTTTATTGGGGTCCTGGAAGGGTAATGAAACAGATTAATTAGTCATTCTATACTTTTCATCAATATATAGTCCCAGACGGCCGCGAATACTGTCACATTAGAGAAACCCAGAATTGGAAGCTCCAAAAGACAAAATGACAGGCACAGATACGTCCATACCAATACCACGTAAAGGTATTTCTAAAAGGGTTTTTCGTAATGTGTTAAGCCGTGTGCAGGCTAAAAAAAACATGATCTATTGTTTCCAGTTCGTCACAGAACGCGCACAGTGGCGAAGGTGCCTGAGCAGACCTGTGTTTATAGAAATTTAGATTTGGTACCCGGCAACGCAGCCTTGTGATAGCTACTTCTTGTTTACGAGTGCGGCAAAAGTCTCTTCACCACGGATATAATAAATGGTGATATTCTGTAGAGTTTGTTAGTGCTGTACCTCTAAAGACTTCCATAAGCGTATGTCTGCGGAATCGAGCAGCAGTCACATAAGCGGATGATGGACAGTGTGGCAGAATCAGGTTCGATAATTGACGACTTAGCTAAGCTAGCGGTTATTTCATTTAGAAATAAGTCTTTATGTCCTGGCACTCCAAACTAATCTGGACTTTTCTCAAATGCGCAGGCACTAGTGAACGGAACGCCTTTGTTACTTGATTATCAGCACCAACAGAAAGTGCCCCACAGAGAGATAGGGAATCTGTTATTATGACAGCTGATGTAATTGCTGTATCTAACTTGCGTAAGGCGAGCACTACTGCCAGAAATTCACTTCTTTCAATAAACACTTCGTATGTAAGGTAACCAGTTTTTGTAACAATTGCTGCGCCATCTTTGAGGAGGTACACAGTTACCATATTCTCACGAGCGGCCTGAGGAGCGCATTTGTCAACACAATGTTAACGCGTGACCAATTCCTCGTTACCGGTATTTCTCGCATTGACTAACTCTGCTCATCACCATATTGTGCAGTACGTGACTGAAAAAATTACGGTGGTGTTTGCGCTTGTCTACTGGAATAAGAAAAAAAAATGGCTGGGAAACGGTGGGAGAAGCGAGACGGCCTTCGCCTTGTGCCAAATTGTAACAGCGGCTTCCGCTCGTGTAAAAAGGCGCCCTCTTGTTTCGGGTGCCGTTGAAGCTGACCGCCGGGAGAATGGTCGTGGAACATCAAGAGAGGTGATCGAGTCCTCGACAAGAGTAGCGCTGTTTGTGAGCGATACTTCAAACCAAGATTCATACAGCGAACTTTCAAGACGACTATCGGCGGTAAGTTTATTGAGATCCGCAGACACCTGCCACTTTTATCAACAAATGCCATTCCTACAATTTTCCCTGATGCTCCCAAGTACCTTTTAAAATCGCTGCCATGCTGCGGAAAAAAAACAACTGAAGGATCTCAACCTCAGCGATCAGATTCTCCCCAAAGCGAAGCGAAGACGGGAGAGAAACACGTTGTCAGAAGTTGAGTCGAACGACGTTGATCAAGGCAGTTCAGTCGACGATGTTCCTGAATAGGAATGCCAATGAATGTCGAATGATGTTGGCCGAGACGGTGCCACTGATAAAGCTCGTGACCAAGAATTTCGAGTGCTGTCAACTTCAAAGCTCATGATTCCAAATGAGTGGCCGGAAATTTTCCTGCCGTGTGTTGGGGACGCATTTCTTTATGCCGAGTTGGAAGTCGACGCTGTTGAACATAGCAATGTAGCATTGAAAAAAACTCATTCGGATTACGAAGCAAGCTGCTGAAAGTGATGCAACCGCTGAAATTCTCAAAAGAGGAAAGAAGAGGCGCCAAGAGGAACTCGCAGCACGAGAAGAGGCAGAGTTGCTGACAATCAATGTGAATAAATTGACTTTATGTCCCGGCGTGCAAATGGAGCATCTAGCTGGTAAATGCCCATCGTTTAACGGGTGTTCTCTTCGAAGAACTGCACGCTTGTAGTAAAATGAATTCAGTGCTTGTGTTCACTGCAAATATCAGAGAAAGCTGATACTCAACCAGCTTTCTAGATGACGATGTCAGATGTTTACGAAACAAAGTCCTCATAATATACTCACCAATATACAACGTAACTTTCGGAGAACGAAAGCCAAGCTTAGCAGCGCAAAAATTAGCTTCAGTCGAATGAAAGCAAAAAAAAAAATGAGCAGTTATCTGAAGAAGCAGTAGCTGAACGATTTAGAGGCCTTCGATTGACGCTTCCCGACCATTCAGTATGCGAAGCAATACAAAAGATATAAAACACACAGGACCGAACACAAACACTTGTATGCAAAAAATAGATATTTAAGCTCTATAAGTTAATACGTTGAAATCCACCCAGTACTATTTGAAAGTACATCACTACTATATAAAATTTAGTAACTTCAAAAAGAAAAGGGTTTGGCTGGTGTAAACGACCTAACCAAATCGTAGTCGGGTGTTTTTGCGTACGCTCGTTATAGCGACAAAACCACTAGTGCCTATGCGGAAGGGCTGATTAAGTGGCATTTATCGCATAAAAAAGCCACGACGACAACTCAGATCAATACACAAATTGGCCACACAGCCCGCTCACAGAGCCATCACGGCAGCGAGCGCAGCGCTCCTTTAGCCAGCAGCGCTCTCTAGTGGCGCGCGGAGCGGTCATCGCTAGAAGGACCCCTCTTTCCAGCGCCGCATGGCACACTTTTCCTTCTAGTACACTGTAGCAGCATAAAGAAAGGATTAAAAAGGCCAGCGTAGCTGACTCTTTAGCTATCGTCATAATCTATTTATTATTGTAGACAATAACGCAACAAGCTATAAGGTCAACATTTTGAATTAAAACCAATAGTTTGAGGGGAACGGGCCCACATCCAGTCTTTCAGTGAATCTAACCACCATCATCATCATGAACGGCGAGACGCCTGTTTTTGCTCGTTTTGAAGCGAAAGCGGCAGAACCAGGTGTTCTGTGGCAGAATCTGACAACGGCACCAGGTGTTCTGTGGCAGAACGCTGCACGAATTCGTATGAACATAGACAGCGGCGTGTTGCTAAAGTGAGCTGCGTTGCAGCGAGTGTAGGGCCGTAGGTGCTCGAATGCAGGAGGCACGACGACCTTGCAAATGTTAAGCGGTTTCCGTCTCTGTTGACGGCAGCACAGCCATACAAACACCTTTCCTCGGAGGCTTGGCTCAAGCACTACCGCCCGCAAAACATTCCAACAAGAACGGCTCGGTGAATGCGTGTGTCGTGAGCTACTAAAGGGTCATGCGCGTCATCCGGTCCTTCTAGCTGTGTCGTGTCTGGGAGCCGTCCCCGAAACACGGACACTGCCGTTTTTCGGCACCGTCGTTCATTGGAATAATGGCTGAAGTGCTTCTTGTGCATGAAAAGTGAGGATTGTCGCGTGCGGACGTTAAAGGTGACGCTGACGCTTCGGGTGCATTATTTCTCGGTGTCATATCTTGACTATGAACCGACAAGCGCAGCGCAGCCGCGTACGTGGCGATCGGAGCCGCGCCGCTGCACCTTCTACATCTTGGCAGGACACGACCAAGAACGAAGCAGTTGAGCTCGAGACTCAGAAACAACGCAGATCTACTAGGCGGCGAATTTCGAGAAAACGTTACTGCAGCTGCTGCGAGTCGACTACGCGCCATGAAAACCGACCCAGTGTCATTCCGAGTACAGAAGTGTCAAATGATAAAAAAAAACACTGTAAATCCATGTCCGCAGCAGTTTCCGAAGGCTGGCAAACAAAATAGTGGCAAGTCGAGGTTTGGCCGGCCAATTCTCAAAGGACGTAATTGCAGCTGCTGTGAGTCAACTACGCAAGATAAATGGCAGCAAATCGCCATTCTATGTACAAAAACAAAAAACGTAGCAAACACGGTAAAGCCGAGTCCGCAGTTGCTTCCAAGGGCAAACAACCAGAACGACAGGAAGTCAAGTACTAGACGGCGAATCCCCAAAATACGCAGGTGCAGCTGCTGCAATTCATCTAGACACCATGAACGCGAGCACATCGCTAGTCAAGGCACACAGGAAAATTATTTACATGGAATCGCAAGCTGCAAAGCCAGGCGCCGCCTGGTTTGGGATGGTGATGAAGGTGCTGCTTGCGCATTGTGCTACAGGATTCAGTAAAGCATCAAGTACTACTGCAGTACAAGAACATTACAGAAAGCGAAAGCGCATTCCAGCCATGAGCTGTGACGGCCATGCATCTAACACGGAATTAAGGACTGAAACACGGCTGATGCGAAGTAAACGTAATCGGGTTATAAATACCACTTCAGGACCACAGAGTGAGACAAGAGGTGGGCACACTGTCTACACAAAAGGCCGAACACCAATGTTAACACTTCAAGAGCGTGTAGCAACAACTCCAATGAAGATGCCAGCTGGGAAACCATCTCGCCGTATAGCCAATGCCACACCAAGAAAACTGGAGTGGTCTCAGTCGTATGCTACCAAAAAAGCTGCATCATCAGAGGTCTGCATTAGTCAGAACAAAGTGCAAAGCACCCAGGAACAGAAGTCATCACCTTTAAGCATTCAGAGTGCACCAAAACCCGAGCCCACAGAGAAAGCAGGACCAAGTCATCCCTGCGGCTCCAAATTATCTAACAATGGCTCAAAGCCTACAAAAAGCATAGACGATGCAAAAAAGGCTCGCAGGCAGGAAAGGGGACCTAGCACGCCGCCTTATGAAACTTTATGTGACGACATGTATGAGGATAGAGCTGTTGATGGAGTCATACCGACTCACTTTTTTGACCAGGATCGATGGGAACGACTTTCAGACGTCAATCCAATAACGAGCACACCGCCTCTCAATTCCCCGCATCTCAGCCCTAGCAGAGTTGAGTTCTCGTACCCTGACCTGGACGAGGTGTCATCTCCGGTGTCCCGAAAAAATGCCGTAGCAATCATGCGCAGCATGCGCAAGCGTGCAGCTGCGGCTGGTACCTCACTGTATCCAACACCACAGCCTGTGAAGCATCGTAATGTGAAAAAAGCACTGAAGGGCCTTCGTAAGCTAGAACAAGTATTAAAGCAGGACAGAATGAGAAAAACCTATCAGGATGTCAGTGACCAGAGCGATGATGCAGAAGACGAAACTTGCCTTGAATAGGCTTTTTGTTGATAGCTCAGAGATTCAATAATGGTTGATATGTGTTGTTTAACGTCCCAAAACCACCATATGATTATGAGATACGCCGTAGTGGAGGGCTCCGGAAATTTTGACCACCTGGGGTACTTTAACGTGCACCCAAATCTGAGCACACGGGCCTACAACGTTTCCGCCTCCATCGAAAATGCAGCCGCCGCTGCCGGGATCCGAACCCAGAGATGCAATAGTTCTTATCTATTGTGTTTATTTTTTGATCACATAACAAAAAGGTGAATGTAACGTGTTGATAACCTTGATGTATATTATTGTAATAATGTTGTAATGTTTAAATCTTCTTGTTTATTTATATATTTATTGATCCCTGTATAACATGTCTATACTGTCATCTACTTAACTGCTTGTGGATATGGTTCAGAAAAGCATCAATTTGAGCCAGTTGGCATGATATTTGAATGTAGTTGCACTAAATGGAAAGCATGGAGGACAAATTACAGCAAACTGGACTCCTTGTCCACTTCTCTGTGTTGTATCTTCTTCGTGCCTTTGGCTAAGTGCTGATACATTAGAATGTTGATATATTATAGAATTGTTCCTTGGTTTATGCCTACATTACAAGTTTCAAATCAAAGTGTATGTGCTAGTGTAGTGTGTTTGCAGAGTGTGCTCTAAAGGCTGTGCGACAATGTGATACATGTGTGTGTGATCAAAAAAAATGATCGTTTCGAACATTTTCAAACAGGTGAAAAGAACAGGGTGCAGGTATGAGGCAACAGAAAAGTGCATTATATACAATTGGGTTGAAGTAAATCGTCACGCTCACTGAGACAAGGCCTTCTCTGGCTTTCTATTTCAAAACGAGACATCCTGTCAGAATGTTTACGTTCTTTTTATGTTGTTACACACAATTAAGTTGTAAAGCGTGTATTTTATTAAGCAAAATAATGAATGTAGTGGTGAGTGGCAAGTGTATTTGCCTTTCTGTGTTTTGTCATTTTTGTTGTACATGTATAATTATCTAACATTATTCAATTGATTATTGCAATATTATTTGGCTGTGTGCCTAGCAAGCAAAGCTATAATAGACAGGTAGCTGCCAGTCTTTTAACCCTCGTGCCCTAGCTTTGCTCGCTGTTCTATTTAACAAAGACAGAGAATAGAATGAAATTTGATGGCCTTTTTCCAGTACTGCACGATGTTCACGTGAAATATGGCATGTGAAGCGCTAAATTATCTAGCTGACCAGGGCATCCAAATTATGAATTAAATAACTTGGGGCTCTGTTTACTGCACTTTGCTGCTCTGCTGGCATTGTGGTCCTTGATAAACCACAACATAACCATCCTTACCACTTCTGGGTGATGAGCAGAAGTAAAAATAGTGCAGGTGTTTGTGAGTGAGTCAGAGATTGTACTGGTCACACACGACCCCAAGCATCAGCCACAGTTATTGAACAAGACTTGGGTAGTGGTAGCAAGCCATTGCTCCTTGGACTGTACAAACCACCTGTTTTTAGACTGAAGCTGAAGAAGCCTGGTCAATGAGTAAAATTTATTACAGCAAAGCTGTTATTGTCGAGGTTTACAGTGCGTTGTAGATGGAAAATAATCATCCTGAACCAGCACACCCACAATCGCTGCACATGTACCCGGTACAGGCAGTTAATAAGTAAAGCTGCAATGGGCTGCCCCTGATTGGTGTTTGCCTCCCGTGTGTCCCCTTGCTGATCTGGCTCATTGTGGTGAGGTGTGAGTTGGGCTTAATTTCTGGGATATAGGCATGCTATGAGACATTTACAGCAGCGCTGTTATGGTCGAGGTTTGCCTACAGGCATAGAGAGAAATAGAAAGATATGGACTAGAAGAGAGAGAAGAAGAGCAAGCACAGCCATGAATAGTGTAGCCATGAATGGTGTACATTTAAACGCCGTTATAAGAGGCATGCTCCAAAGAGCAGTTCTTGTCTTTTATGCGAGACGTCTCCTATAATCAGGGTACCTTGTATGTATTTTCTTAGCAACCCGAATTTACTGTAGGCTTGCTGGTGCCTCTCGTGGCAGTGTCTCTTGTAAAAGAATTCTACTGTACATCAAAGGCTGCAGAAGAGACAGGTGAGAGGATAAAAGCCTAGCCAAATCAGGGTGAGCTAGGTGCCCACCAGATATGCTGTAAGCCCACCTTGCATGACATTCTACAAGCTATACTAACTTTATTTTTCGTTTCACTTGAAGTTAGTAGTGCAATAAAATTGCCCATCTGGCTGGGTCATCAGGATGTTCTAATACATCCAAAAAGGTGATGGGTTTATCATTCCCAGCATATTGAAATCAACGCGGCCTCGGGAGAAAGTGAGGACCCGGGGGTGGCGTGCTACATTTGATCGTACTACTCTGTAAAAATATGAGGAGGAGTTCATGTTTCATTGGCAAAGCCTGGATTTGCATTGAATTCATTTAAAGGGAGACAATAGTGGCAGGAATGAACAAGGGTTGGACAGAGTTGCCGGTTTGTTCTTGGCCAGCCTGTTATTACTTTTTTTTCGGTATGTAACCCCTCAATGTGCCTTAACAGCAGGCCTTCTTTGGAGTGGTCTCAGTTGTTTTTGGCACTTTCAATGTACTGTGACCTCAATAGTGGTCATTTTAATTTCAGCCCTAGACATACAATTTGGAGATTTGCAGCAAGGGGGCTTCACAATCAAGAAAATGTTCTGACATTGTTTTGTGTTTCTTCATTCGTTTCTTTAGCCATCTTGTATCTACAACATAGTACGGTTGGAACAATTGATTCAGCATACAAAACCTTGTGAGAGAATAAAGAGATATCTTTTATTCGTGGAAGAATGAGCACTTTTTGTAAGGTGGAGCCCCTAGTTTGGGTCTCTATTGGCTTGTGCTGCTCAACATGCCTGCTGGATCAGCTGAGGCTGCTCATTTGGCTCTGAACCAATTGGCACAGTCTCCCAGCAGAATTATGATAATAGATGGCAGTCCAGTGGTTGTGGGCAGGTGCAGTGGTACACTGTGGTATGTATGCTCCGCACTAGGGGCAATATGAGGGATATTGTGTAAGGTGAAGGAGGTGAAGAATGAAAAGCCAGCCCAATCAGTCTGCAGCTGCCACTATGCAACAGCATAGTGCATTAGAGGAATTTCTGTGGAGGTGGGAGGTACCTTAAGCTTTGTCTGAATTGTCTCTCGTTTGGTGCACTGTTGTTGGCATTTCCTGCAAATTAGTGCATCTCTCATATTTTAAAGGTATTGATGAAACCTCCAGTTAAATTTACCAGAAGGCCTAGAGAGGTTACACACAAACCAGCCAGTATGAAAGGCCTACAGTTTACACACAGACCTGTCAGTATGATAGCATTGTCAATGTATAGAAGTTGTTTTTAAATGTTAAGTTTAGATCGCACTTATCCTGAATAACCCTTTTGTTGTGATGAGAGAGTTACACTTCAAGTGCAACATATAGGTGATCCAAACATGTGACTGTTGAGTATTTTTGTGCAGCTGCAGCAAGATATTCCATAATTTCGTCAGCATCATGAACCCACGTGCACATAGTATGTAGTAGACAGCACACGTCAACCATAAATATTTCTTGGACATATACACAGCGTATGAAGTACAGAGCTAAGATATAGTGTTGTGCTTCAAAGAAATTCAGGTATAGAGTGATAATGTTGCACCAGATACAGCAAAGTTTTATGTTAACAAAATCTAGTATACCTCACACAATGCTCCAAGTTAGCATGTATGTTCAGATTTGTTTTATTTCATTAATGTCTCAAACATGGCAGCAGAAGGCTGTATTGTAAAACACTATGTGAAGGTTCACTCGCAATATGTCGATGTAATCTTGGAAGTACTGGTCCTATATCCTCGACCTTTCCGTGGATCATTTCAATTGTCATTTTTGAGAATCTTTATTATTCAAGGTACACTTGAAACCAAAACTCACGGAACGCAATTTCACGAATTTCCCAATATGGCCATTGCCCGGCAGGTACCCGTAGGGTTCAATGGCGTCATCAACTGAAATCAACGAAGCGTTCATGGCGTTGTAATCCACTTAACGAAAGTTTTTTCAGAAATAGATGAGCAGAAATGCAGTGCCATCTTCCCAATTTTCGCACGAATTGCTTTTCTGCATATCTGCGCTGTAACAGTATATTACATTAAAACATCTTGTCACCCTGATCACGACACTATTTTGAATTCAATGAGGCTGCATTTCACAGTCGGTGACACTTTTGCATATCAAATGTCACTGGGCAGCAGTGGTTTGTTGTCGCTTCAAACACTCCCACAGAATTTCTGTGGTTGCTTTCGTTATTTAATAGCTGATGCAACAGATGGAACTGATCATCTATTTGGAACTTTCTTGCTTGCCTTCTTGTACATTGCGGTACTTCCATTCGTTCTATCAGTCTTCACATATCGGCTGCTTGTCCTAGCTTCACATGTGGCCGTCTTTGGCTGCCCTCATGAACTTTTCACATGTGCAGGCACGTGTTAGTGGCAAATAAACTGGCATGGTATGACTGTCATGCAATACTACGTTGTAATTTTAAGTTTCGAATTGCCAAAAAATTCTTTTTTTGATATTTAACAAATTTCCCTTTACTGAAATCATTTAAGCAACCCAGCCACTTTGTTAAATCGAGTTGACACTGCATTTAGGTAATAAGTTAAAATACGAGCAGCCTATTGCCGAATCTTTACATAGCAAATGGGTGTATTGCGTTCCCAAAGCCAAGCTTGAGACGAATACCATATCACTGTTAAGTTTATTTATTACACTAATACAATGTCGTACGTCTACATTTGCATGTACACATATGCATACAAAGCTGGAAATTTTCTGGTAGGGGGGGACTGTTTTGGCTACGCCCAAACAAACAAATGTCCAAATCTTTCGTTGTATGTGCATGTGTGCAGGGCTACTTTGGACCAAATCGGCTACTTCAGGGCTACGTTTGGCTACCGAAAATTGAGGTTGGTGCCATAGAGTTTCTTAAAATTGTTTGCACCATGGCTACTTTTTGGCTACACTAAAGTTTAGTTTAAGGGCATTTAGTAGCCAGTTATCTCAATATTTGCAGATAAAAAACAAGAGGATTCAAAGATCAGCCACTGTTTTTAACCTTTCCTGGCACGTAAGCTAATGCACGCAAATGTCTTCTCTCCAGCAACGAACTATGCACACCAAAGAACACCCTGGAAACAATATGAGTGCCAAAATAAGGTGGGTCTGTTACTATGTGAAATCCAGTAATCAATTATTCCATCTGTGGCTTCAAGGTAAAATTTCTCCAACGTTTAATGTTTCTATACTAACACTAACATTCTGCCTATTTACCTCGCGAGCAGCACTAAATGATAAAACCCACCACTTGTTTTGAATATTAGTATGATCATATGCATCACGTAATAATAGCAGTGAGAATGTAAAATTTCTTTGTGACTACAACTGTACTACTTTCATAACCACTAGTTCCAGCCTTGCCGCTCCCTCTCATGTTTGAATTTTTGCAAATGAGGCTTGTTTCATAGCATATATCAGTGAATCGTGCTCCATGACCCACTAATTTTATCTATGGCGCCATATTCGCCATCTCTTTTGTTATCACTCTGAGGTAATTCTATTTGGTTAATCCCGGAGCTCTGTAGGAAGCATTATTGTTCTTTTTACTAACTATAAGCTGTTGCTTCAGTGTTTTATCCCCTCTCCTGAGTAGCGGTATATGACTCGCAGTATATAGGTAAATTAATTTTCCCAACTTTGGCCTGAAGAGCAAGTGGGGAAGAAATATTGAATCTCGTGGTTATGCTACAAAAATTATAGTCATGATAGAGATTTAGTTTCATTTGGCTACAAATTGGACAAAAAGCAAGAAAACGCAACCGGACTTCTGCAACGCGCCGTTCATTCCGTTAATTAAAACGGCCACCGCCGCCCACGCACACGCAAAATGCACCGCGGACGACACAAAGCTCACGCGGGAAACGCACAACTACAGGAGCAAATTTCTTAGCCAAATCCGGCGGCCGTTTGGCAACACTAACCCCAAAATCTGGCAACTAGTTATATGACAACCCGCCGTACCCAATTCTAGTTATGAAATGGAAGCGCACAACGTAGATGCAGACGGAAAGACAGGGACAAGCGCTAACTACCAACTGAAAGTTTATTCGGAAAAAATATGAAATATATACTAAAAGATGATACAGTGTCAAGGCACATACGATAACACTAAAGCACAGACCAAAAATGGCAACACCGATAGAATATCTTAGTGCGTCAGCCCTACCTTACCTTCGCTTACTGTGCTTTACATTGATTAGTTAACTTCTACGGCATCTGTTAATGTTTAAAAGCGAAGGTAAGGTAGGGCTGACGCACTAAGATATTCTATCGGTGTTGCCATTTTTGGTCTGTGCTTTAGTGTTATCGTATGTGCCTTGACACTGTATCATCTTTTAGTATATATTTCATATTTTTTCCGAATAAACTTTCAGTTGGTAGTTAGCGCTTGTCCCTGTCTTTCCGTCTGCATCTACGTTGTGCGCTTCCATTTCATAATTAGTCATGTATCACCAACTCGCCCAATCAACCATTTTGACCAATTCTAGTACACTGTAGTAACCGGTGATTCACGTAGCAACACGCTCACACAGGCTGCATGGACCTCTTCTTCCGCGGACAACAATATGCGGAGGAGGTGTGATGTTGTGAATTGCCCCAATGGTCGTGGTGAAGCTGGCGAAACTGGAAGTGAACGTGGAGCCTTTTGGCCTTCTTACCATCTCCTACCGCGTTTGGAGCCACGGCGATCGCTGTGGCTGGACGCAGTAACGTTTCGAAGCGGGCGATTAAAAGCGCAGAGAGTGTGTTCGCTGCATTTTCGACCTGAGGATTACACATTTGACCCTGTCCTGTCCCGGTCGCTCGGAGTCGACGCAAGAGCTGCGCTTAACCCGGATGCTGTCCCGTCGTTGCTGCTGGGACATGAACAGCGAATTGCGGTTTGTGGAGTGAGTACGCGAATGGTTTCGTGCTGAGTGCTCGATGCGCCGCGCATACCCGCAGGAAAACGGGTCGTTTTGAGAATCTTCGCTCTCCATGGCGGCCGCTGCAGGCCCACCTCTATTGAATGTTTCTTTTGCATTTGTCTCAGTGCGCATGAGCACCCATCTCCCCGGAATCACGTAATCGAAAGGGGGTGCAGGGAGAAAGCAGTGCCTGCATGCTCAATGAGTGAGAACCGTGGCGTCATTGTACCGGGATTGTGGCCGCGCAGGTTTCCGAACATTTATTATATTACCCATCGTTATATATTCACGGAAAAGTACGAACCAAAGGCAGTGCGTTTGCGAGAAACAAGTCAATGCTTCATGATTTTTTTTTCTGTCTTTTGTGAAGCATGTTCTTTGTACTCTACCAAAAGAAGGGAGGTGGTCACTGCAACGAAACTTTTCCATCTCTGATGGGAAACTCTGCGCACCTCTATGTCTCAATGCATCTCATCGCTTGCTTTTTGGAATGTCACTGACAAAATTTAAGTTTTGTGACATGTAGCAAGGTATCCAGTATTATGCAGTTCGATAACTCTATATTCATCAATATTATGGAGTCGGTTGTGCCTGCCTCCAAATGCCCAATTTACGCACAGTGAAACATTTCCAGGTTCCCAGTGCAGACAACTGGCACAAACTGAGATGTACCGAGCGGCCGATGAGGCCCCCTGATAAGTCGTTCGACCCTCACAATAAGACGACTCAAGCTAATGTGTTCACAAGGACTGTAGGTGAGTGCATACCTGGCATCAGCGGCGTGGTGTTTAGGAAACGCAAAAAGGCACTCCTGTCTTTAGTTACTATGATAAATCGGTAAACTTACTAATATAAGTTGACTCGCTTAGACCGGAAGCGGGCTGTGAGTCAAGTCCGTCTGAGTCCGGAGGCAAATATATTTTGTGAGTGAGTCCTATGGCCCTATCTACTCATGTACAGTATTACTGTCAGTGTTACATTGGCTTAAATTGGAACTCCAGTTTCCCCTCAAATATGTCAGCAATCCACTACCTCATATTTGTTATTCTGAGGCAAGTGTAAAGAGGGGGGAGAGCGCCATCACCTTCCCCACGGAAACACTTTCAGGGAAATTTCGTGATAAAGATACCTCCTGCAAGTCGCAAATTTAATAAAACTGACCATACTGAATTTAAACCACTTATAACTCGTACTTGCAGGTACAAAATATAAAGGCATGTCATAGCGCACCGATTATGTGACATTGCTTAAAAGAGCACTGACACTAACATTTTAAGAAAGAAAATTTTGCGATAACGTACTCATGAGTTGACTCACTCATGCTCATTCAGACCCAGGTGAAGCCTTGAGTCCGAGCGAGTCCAGCTGAGTAATATGTTGGCGAGTTTCACTCTGGGTGAGTTCGGTGGATAAAATGTACAGCGAGTGTGTCAGAGTGAGTCCAAATGAGAAAACTTTTGGTGAGTCTCGGACCAAGCGAGCCTTCGGAGCAAAACATATTTCTAGAGCATGAGTGAGCTCCTCATTCAGGGTTGAAAAAGTTAGTGGCCCTTGTACACAAATGCAGAGCCCCATTTGTGTGATAACACAGACACCAGTGTTTGTGTTGTCCTGACTTCTCTCTTGTGTTTGTGCTTGCGTGCCCAGTCTCTAACATCACAGTCTTTAACGTCCTCAAACCAGAATAATGTAAGAATTTGCAGATGAACACACTAAGGGAGGAAACAAGTAAAAAGAAAAATGAAACCAAAAACCACCACCTTTCTGCTCACTTGCTTCCATCCTGATAATGCTTGAAATTCTTATCATGCACTTAGCATGGAAACAACTAGCTTAGCATTGGGCCTATACCCCACCGTGGTGGTCTAGTGGCTAAGGTACTCGGCTGCTGACCCGCAGGTCGTGGGATCGAATCCTGGCTGAGGCAGCTGCATTTCTGATGGAAGCGGAAATGTTGTAGGCCCGTGTGCTCAGATTTGGGTGCACGTTAAAGAACCCCAGGTGGTCAAAATTTCCAGAGCCCTCTACTACGGTGTCTTTTATAATCAAATCAACATTGGGCCTAACTAAAAAAGTGATGCTAGTTTAATGTGCAAAGCTTATATAATGTTCAAAGTTTATAATTATTTATTCTCATTATGCATAATTACAGACTTTGATCATCATCAAGCATGGTCGGTATATGAGGCAGCGATCTGCCTTATTTACATGCATGCTTTCAACTTGCCTTGATCTGGCAGCTGTTAATAATAACTGATTGCATTTAATATTTGTAGACCACAATATGATCGTGAGAAATGCCATAGCGGAGCTCTCCGGAAACTTCAGCTACTTGGACTTCTTTAACGTGTGCCTAAATCTAACTAAGCAGGCCTTAAACCTTTCCATCTCCATAGAAAATGCTGCCGCCGTGGCTGGGATTAGATCTCGCGACTTTTGTGTCAGTAGTCATGCACTATAACCACCAGATCACCGTGGCAGGTCTGATAGCTGTTGATAAATCTTGAACGTCTCATGCTATATCTATATTCTAATGATAAAACAGCTGTCCAGGGCAGAAAATAACTACTCTTGATTGCCATATGAAATAGGTCTCCATTTTGTGCTAGTGGTAACAAAATAATGTCACTGTGAAACACCATATATGGAAGTTTGATATTGTAGGCCCGTGTGCTCAGGTTTGGGTGCATGTTAAAGAACCCCAGGTGGTCGAAATTTCCGGAGCCCTCCACTATGGCTTCTCTCATAATCATATGGTGGTTTTGGGACATTAAACCCCACATATCAATCAACAGAAGTGTGACTGATTCTTGTGTACTCTTAATTGTTAAGGACAGAAAGTTGGGCTAGCTGGTATCGAGAATGATATGACAGGCTTACTAGCATAAAAAAAGAGATGGGAACAAGAAGTAACATGGAAACCTGCTACTCTTAAACTGAACTTTATTATATCCAGCATGCAGGTATATAGACAATTATACACACCTGTGCACAAGAGTCCTGCTAAACTTTCGTTTTACACTAGTAATCATGTCAAATTATCCACTTTATCACTACTGTATTTGGTCTGCTAACCAAACCGTTAATACCAACAGATTTTAGTGCATGTTGCTCAAGATTGTGGCACACCAGGAATGGACTACTTTCCCAGTGAGAAGAATCTCAGAAGCTCTGATTAGTAAGTGTGATCGCATTATGTGCGCTTTGTTTGCTGTCACATCTTTCTGGCTTTAAAGTGTATGTATGTCCTGTTATTTTTTTCTTCTCTTTCTGTCTTTTTGTTCTAGGCGTCCAAGGACCAATCACAATAAAGAAATTCAGCACCAAGGCAGTTCAGACCAGTGCACCAGTCTTTACAACGTTCATCTGTCACTGCAAAAGGAGTGGCAGAGGAGCGTGGTGTGGTAGCATCAAGTGGTGACACATCACCAGAGCTGCAACAGAAATTGCAGTCATTGCTTCATGTTTTGCATCAGGTTAGTAATGGAGCCATGAGAGCTTTTGGATGGTTGATGGGCTTACCAGCAAGTGCCATATGCAGGACTTCCGTAAAAAAAAGGACGGGGAAGTTTCAGAAAAATACGCATGTGATAGATAGTGCTACAATGCCTCAAAAGCCTTCAAACTAGATCCCTTGAGCATCAACACTCTTGTGTTCATAGCTTTTTCGCAACTCAGTAGTTACCGATTCGATGGATTCTGGTAGGTCCTCAAGGGCTCATGTACAAGCTTCTTTACCAGCACGTAGCATCCCATGGTGGTGTCTTTTTAAAGAAGGATTTCACTTTTGGGGATAGGAAAATAGCCTGCTGGTGCATAGTTGAGGGCTGAAAAGGTGCTAGGGAATCGTCACAATGTTGTCTTTCGTTGGGTATTGTCAAGCCAACACAAAGTGACGTCGTACCGCCGTGCAGTCATCGGCTGCATTTTGCACTAGCACCGAGTCACTCGACAAGGTTCCGCTAAAAACGCCACGTAGCCTGAACGAAAGCTCATAGTTGTGTGGCACTTGGCACGTCTGAGGTCACATACCTCACCGCAACACATTCGTTTTGCAAGCATGCACTGTGGTGTACATTCACGCTGGCATGTACAGTAATGTCATGTAAAGCCCAATACCTTTTGTACGCAATCACTACTTGTCTGTTAAAAATAGGGGAGCAAATTTCTGAGGGAGGAGCAGCCCAATTCACTTTCCGAGTTTGTGCGCATGAGCAAATTTTTATGTACTGCATACTTCTGCGCGTCAGTACAAGATAATATCTCCCATCAACAGGCCATTTCTATCTGTAGCCTGTGTAAGGCAGAATTCACTCATTGGACAATGGATGCCAGCAGGCCACAATGCGATGTGACACCCGCTGAACTAAATAATAAAACATTGCTGCATAGTTCGTTGTGAGCCTTGCACAAGTGCATGAGTAAAGCTGTTCTAAAAAGGATAACATTTGCTCCTGTGGTATAGGATTATGGCAAATATCATGCCCATAGTCAGAAAAAAAAATCATACCACAAGTTTAGATCCCATCTAAAAAATGTAGCTCATCAAAATCGTGGTGAAAAGGTGATTCATTGATTGATATGTGGGGTTTAATGTCCCAAAGCCACCATATGCTTATGAGAGACACCGTAGTAGAGGGCTCTGAAAATTTCGACCACCTGGGGTTCTTTAACGTGCACCCACATATGAGCACATGGGCCTACAGCATTTTCGCCTCCATTGAAAATGCAGCTGCCACTTGCCGGTATTCGATCCCGCGACCTGCCAGTCAGCAGCCGAGTACCTTAGCCACAAGACCATCGCGGCGGGACTGGGGCATTTATGGAATATGAAGGTATATGACTGGTGCAAACAAGATAATTATGAGATGCGTGTCATGTAAGAACATGACTACATGCCATGCTCATGATGCGCTCACGGCCGTTTCGCTAGCTTTATACAGCATATAATCAGGATGCGGCAGTCATTCAGTCATTCATGGCATACAACCTTGATCGCATTTCATTCAAGTGGAATAGCCAAGTCATTTCAGTCCTCCATTCTAGAGAAACGGGGCTCCACAAGTGTTCATAATGTCGCCTTTCGTCTCCTGCACAAAAGTAATTATGTATTGTGAAGCTATTAAATAAATGAAAAAATAAAAATACATTGCATCTTGCGTATGGAATTACATTTCATTCCTGTTTACCAGGTGCAGCCGAGCGTGAGCAGATCAGTTTTTTTTTAGAAGCGTACATTCTTTATTGGAATTTGATATGAACCTTATTTTACTACTATCGCCTATTTTAAAAGTCAACTGTATCAATAAAATAACCCTTTCTATTCTGAGTTATTTGGCCTGAAGAGACAGAGAAATGCTGAATTTTTTCTGCCTATCTGTTTCTACATCTTTCTAAATAATTTTAAGAAGGAGTTAAGGGTGCTTGATTTGCTAAATACAAGCAAAATGTTTTCTTTAATATGCAGAGAATTAGCTTCGCTGCACTGCAGCATGCAAAGAGTCCTAGTCTCTCATTTCCATGGTGCAAAAAATGGCTCTTTGAATTTAGAAATAATGTGGACGGACAAGGGAGACCGTGAAAGAAAGCCTTGAGCATGTTACTGGGAGTTTTTTTTTTTTTTACTTCCTCATCTCATGATTTACAAAAAAATATGCTGCTCTGTGTAGTCCCTGCCACACTCGCAGGGTAGGCCACAAAATGCATATTTCTATTTTGTTTTTATAGTTTTACTCCACCATCCGTTCGAGCCATAGAAAATGCAGCAAAATAAATCAGGGTAGTTTAATTGCTTTGTCCTCAAATTCTTCTTTCAATGTGTACGAGACCAGCTTGCTTTTGGTAGGAGCAGTACAAACTGTGTAAATGAGCTCAGCTTGGCTTTGATAGGGAAAGGGTTGACAAAGCAACAGTGAAAAGGACCGCTGATCCATACATATTGCCTGCCTTATGAAACACGGTTTCAACCTCATGTATTCAGATAGGACACAGCAGAAGACATAGAGGACAAGTGTCAATCTCGTTTGTCTCCCGCTTCTCCTCTTAATGTGCATTGACAAAGCCTTCTTCCTTAAGGCCAGTAACTGGCTAACCCAATGTAATGTCTTAATCCTGAAGCTGATCCTCGTATGGCTCGTTCACACTTGGGGAATCAGCCCACTACAGCCACCGAATTTCCTCAATGTTCACACTGCTTATTGGCCACGCGGTCGAAATTCGATACAGCGCTGTCTGCCATTCAAAGCACAAACAAAATGCAGATGCCTTATATCCCAGTTGTTCCCATGGTTCGCGGCTTGTGTTGTGTCTGTGTGTCGTAATGGTGAATCATACAAGCAAGAGCGGAGTTGTCATACTGGTAGGCCCACTGGCACGCCACTTTCTGGCCATGCATGAGAAGCAGTAACGTGCATTCGCCAAAGGCTGAAATTATACAGGCACAACTGGTTTGTTTGTCCTGCTTTGCAAAATTATCTCGATGCAATGGTAGCATCGAGATAATGCTACTCATTCTCCATTATCGCGACAAGGTGTTTTGAAAATAGGAGGTCTAGATATATTTGGACTCATTCAACAGTCATTGTGCTTCACTTGGTGCGCGTCATAAAAAAGGTGTTGACCACGGAGCAGGACTTCACTGTCGCTGTTGGCTTTTATGATTGTGATATGATAAGAGCGCCACCTTTATATAGATTTTCTTCCTGAAGACAGATTTTCCTCCTGCGCTTCAGTTGGTTCACCTTGAGAGAATCCAACTGCCACAAAAATCAGTCCAGTACGGATTGGTACAGGAAGGGCTGTTCCAGCTGATCTCGGTGCTGCCGGACTGCATTCCGTGCTACTCCAGCTGCCGAATGTCTAAGTGCAAATGTGCCTTTAGTGTCAGCCATGGGCCAATTGGAGCTAACAGGAATCTGCTTTGCCATTAGGAAACAGCCATTGTGGGGCGGCCCACCAGCGGCTGCAGGTGTCCGTTTGTAAAGAGGTTTGTTTTCATAAAATAAGTGAAACTTTGTTAATTTGAAGTCACTTGGGTTGTTCAAAATGTTTGAATTAAACAGATTTTCAAATTGACAAAACATATAAAAAGTGGGATGCAAGAAAGTTTGCATATTTGAGAGTAATCAGAGGTGGTCGTTTGCTGTGACGGTTTGGTCGCAGCTTCAGGGATTATGTTTTCTCTCCAATAACTAGGATCAATTTTTGTCGCCGACACGCGTAAACGGTGGGCACCATGCTGCCAGCTGAGGGAAAAAAAACGTCGCAAGAGCGACTGCAACACATTGGTAGTACGTTGGCATGTTATCTGCTGCTCGTGTGTCAGCATGTCATGATGCGACCATTTGCCCATTTTTTCTAGTAAAATAAAGAATTCAACAATGGCCAGTGTCACGAAATTTGCTATGTGTTTTGGCTGGAAAACATGATTATTGAAGTTTTCGAATTAGGCGTTGCTGGCAGGAACTTCGCCGGCAGTGCAAGTGCTGGAGCAACCGCCAATCAGAAGTTCGCACACATCGCGAATGGCATCAGATTGACCTTTCATAATTTCTTTATATTATCAGAAATAATGGGTAAATCGGGTAAATTATGATGCACCGACGTAGCGAAAAGCATGCGACGTGCTGCCCACGTGTCACAACTGGTGCAGTGAAGCACGTCTTCTTTTCGCAGGTGCACGTTTAAGTTGATCAGAAATCACTTTTCTTTTTTTGTTGACAGAAGCGTGGCTGGAGTGCTTCATCTCATTATTATCGCTGCACTGCATTGCCTTGTGGCTCTTAAATGTCTCGATTTCAGCGGATTTGCAGCGAAATTCGGATTCGATTGGGAAACGGCACTGAAACAACAGCATTTGAATTGAAGGTTTTAGGCTACTTTTTTTCACGAAACTAATGCAAATTTTGTTGACTGCAGGATTTGGGAAGGAATAATATAGTTCCTCACAATCAAACTTAAAAATGAGCATAGAACATACGCAGCCAGACTTATCAGAATACATTCTCATGCTCAAAACTATGTAATTTAGAGGTTCTGTTGCATGTGGTGTAGTACTACATTATGTTTTAGCCATCTTCATTTGAACTATGGATAGGATTGGTACGTGCAATTATTTGAAGGTACGAATTAAAACAACAATCGTGCATTTGACAAACGGAATGAACTTGTAAACGTCATCAGACATCTAGCTCAAAGAGAGAGATTACCCTTATTTTGCAATGGCTCTTAGTAGGAGTCATTGCTATAGGTTGTGCGATTTCGCCTCTAATTATTTTTTTCCCTATTATGTCTGGCTATTTTTGTAATCAATAAAAATTTGTGGTACTAACAGGGTGACAGGCAACAACAGCGCTGACACTGCAGGAGTCATGCCACTTTTCATGGCTGCATTCATCATATTTATTGTCCCATGGACCATCTGCGATGTGATAAAAAATGCTTTTGGAATATTACATGACCAGACCACTACTTGATAACAAACCATGCTGCAGTGGAGAACTGTAATTAAATTTTGACCACCTGGCATTTTTTAATGTGCACGTAAGTCTGAGCATATACAGCTGTTCTTGTGTTTCACAAACCTCCCTCCCATCTAATGTAACCGTGGTGACCGGATGTACAGGATGCAGTTCACTGTGAGCTTAGCAGCACCATAAATTAGCTGCTTAACTACCTTAGCAGGTGACACCTATGAAGTTTCCTAAATGAGCAATCAATTATTGGGAGGACAGTAAGGGCTACCTGCCTGTGGCTTTTGTGTAAAAGCTAGCAGCCATCTGACAAACATGTGATTATTTGTCACAGTGGTCGGGTGCAAAGGTGTTTTCCTTTTGTGTTCTCGTTTGCAGGGATGTCCCGAGTGACACATCCCATGTGGGAGGAAGCACCCTAATTGCTTTGCCTACCAGAATCCGTGTGGCATGCCTTTGCACTTTGGATAACTTGAAGCTGTTCTCGATGTGATTGCGCATTGATCATGCCCTGGGTGTTGCTGGTAAGCAGAGCCACCAGGCTGAGCAAAGCCACCTAAAAAGCAACTTGAATACTGCTAACATCTCACAGTCTTCACGTTCGAGTACGGTGCCAGCAATGAAACACTCTGCTACGGCTGGACACAGTAAGTGTGGGTTGTACATTGTTGAGTTTTCTGCACGTTGTGGGATTAATATTTTGGATGCACCTTTGCTCTAGACATGTCATCTTTGGTTTCATGGAAATGAGCACAAAAAAAATGGTTTGTACAATTTGATGCAAAGCTATAACCGCTTTTGTCAATTTAAAGAGAACTTGCGATGGCGTTGCCACATTTATATGCACATTGAGCCGGTACTTTTGGACTTCAGGACTAGTAAAAAACTGAAAATTTCTGGTAATTTTTCATAAAGGAGTTGAACGTGTGCATTACTACAAAGTACAGTGCACCACCACACCAAGTTTTTAGTGGCCCTGTGACTTATCTTATTAGCTTCTTTGCAATTGTACCAGAGGAAAAAATCGTGCAGACAGGCTCATTATGACAGCCAGCAGTGCGAAAATCATACAAACAGAAACTAGAAAACATGGTCTCTACAATATATGGTGCGCCTGCAGATGGTCATAAAAGGCAGGGCTTAGCTCCGACCGCCTGACTAACAATTTCAGAAGAAATAAGCCCTGCTTGAGAGGAGAGCACCCTTCGATCACCTGTAGCTCCATTTTTACAAAGACAGCCTTCCGTACTCCTGTCCTCAGTAAGAATTTGATTTAGGCGAGTGAGCTTTGTGGGGGTGCTGACACCCCTTGTAAAGTTATTTGCGCTGCGTGGCGCACATGGCAATGCAACTACATGGGCACAGAGGCGTCTGCTAGTTTAGATCATGGCCGACAGCGCCAGTGCCCAGATTCATTTGACGGGGAGAGTAAAGGCAATACGACAGCCTTTCGTACTCCTGTCCTCGCAAGGATTTGATTTAGGCGAGTAAACTTTGTGGGGGTGCTGACACTTTCTGTAAAGTTGTTTGCGCTGCGTGGCGCATATGTCTCTCCCAAAAGCCGCCTTTTGGTTACAACCACCAGGCCATAGCTGGCGTTGTGTTCGCATTGATCACCACTAACATCATCATGGTTGGTAGAGTGGTAGCGCCGGGCGGTGACACCTGACGGAAGACAAGCCTTGGTGGCGGGCGAGAGTTGAGCAAGTCTTGTCTGCGCGTGGCGGTTGCCGTGAACGGTTGTCTCTAGCGTGGGTCCTCGGCGCGTGGCACCGCGGGCCTGCGCGCTGGGGCCCTTGTGGAAAGTCAAGCGTTAGCGACCGACGCCTTGGATGTGTTATTGTGTTTGTCATAGAGTGTATGGTAATATTGTGTACGGATGTCCTAGCGTGATGATAACAATTGATGTATCGATTCGGCGGACGATATCGTCGTTCTGAATTAGTTAAATAATTGTATGTTGTTGTTTGGTTTGTACCAACCGCGTCTGCTGTGTCCGTTCACTCCAAGATCTTGGCTCTCGCCGTTTCAAGACCCCACAGCTTTGATTTGGGCAAGTGGGCACCAGTTCAGTGCATCGAATTATTTTGTGGCGAATCATACATACTGATGCCTGCTTAAGGCGATTGGATGGGCAATATTTACTGGTCTCATCACAGCTTTTCACCAGCTGAACCAAATAAGAGGAACATAAGATCTAGAAACTAGCTTCAAATGTTGCTCATGACTTTGACATGGCGTGAAGAACAGGATTCAGAGATTATTAACGGCCGCGTTTCTTTTTCAATTCTTTTTCAGATTGCTTTCAGACATCTGGAGCAAAGTTGCACGTGACCACTGACGGCCTTCTTGATTTTCATGAAAGAGAAAGGTCGAAAAAATTCCAGCTTTGAAGCGATCCTATGTAAAAATCACAATGCTTCACTTGTATTGCCATGAAATACATCATGAAAGAGCAGTGCTACTGTGCTTTGAAAAAGAACTGGCATTATCGCTCTTGAAGTGTGAAAATCTGTGAATTTGTATGTGTATACGTCACCTGTACATTGAACTTTCAGCTTGGAGCATGTTAGTGACTGCCCCTAACAGGAGTGCGTCATAAATTTGAGTGGCACACTGAACTGTTGCAAAACTCTCTTTAAGGTGCATTTGTGAGGGTTTGTTGACAGCAGAGGTAGCAGCAGACAAAATATTACAAGCCTGTGGTGCAAATATGCGAGCGTCACTGTAGCAGGGGCTGACTATCATTCCCACAATTAGCATCCACAACCACATTTCTGTCTTGCTTTCCAACGTATGCCGTATGCTTTCTAACGTATGCCGCATGCATCATGTGTGTTGCCACGAGTTTTACACTTTCTTGATCTTTAGGGAATTTTCAGAAGCACAAATCATTTTGTGCATTGAATACCTGCAGCTTGTCTCATTCACATACTGCACCTAAAACACTTCAAGCATTTTAGTTTGCATCATAGGCTCTAGTAAGAGCAGTTCTTTGTTTTGTAGGCAGACTCTTTCTTGCTTGAATAGAAACCCCTCCTCATCCCCTTGAAGTTGTACCCCTGTGATCACTGGATGTGTTAATGTCATTAGGTTGATTGATTGATTTGTGGGGTTTAACGTCCCAAAACCACGATATGATTATGAGAGACGCCGTAGTGGAAGGCTCCGGAAATTTTGACCACCTGGGGTTCTTTAACGTGCACCCAAATCTGAGCACACGGGCCTACAACATTTCCGCCTCCATCGGAAATGCAGCCGCCGCAGCCGGGATCCGAACCCGCGCCCTGCGGGTCAGCAGCCGAGTACCTTAGCCACTAGACCACCGCGGCGGGGCTAATGTCATTAGGTTCAAAGGTCATTCGAAGCAACGAATGTTATTCAATCCGTGGTGGTGCTACAAAAGAAAAAGTAATGTCATTCATTCAGGATATCAATGTCGATAATTCAGAAAAATAAATGGCCGAAAAAGTTCACGTGCATGTGGAGTGATAGATTAGGGAAGTTATTCATTTAAAAGACATCGGGGAAGTCGCTTTGCTAAATAAATACGCATATAAATGGTATATCGCACAATATACGGCGATCATATTACAAGACGACCCGTTAAGCCAGTAGCCACAGCCGATAGAATGAACACAAGCACCACGAAATGCACGGCGTGACGAGAAAAATAAAGCGGAATAAAGAAACATGTTGCGTCTATTTAGGTTTTCTAGAACGCGAAGTAACAGATGCACATGTGGTATAGTTTGCGGAGCGACCACGCAAAGCGTTGTGCACTTGTTCGCTTTAAAACACGATCTCACATGCGTACATGCGGGTAAATAGCTTGCACCAAAACTGATTGATTGATTTGTGGGGTTTAACGTCCCAAAACCACCATTTGATTATGAGAGACGCCGTAGTGGAGGGCTCCGGAAATTTTGACCACCTGGGGTTCTTTAACGTGCACCCAAATCTGAGTACACGGGCCTACAACATTTCCGCCTCCATCGGAAATGCAGCCGCCGCAGCCGGGAATCGAACCCGCGACCTGCGGGTCAGCAGCCGAGTACCTTAGCCACTAGACCACCGCGGCGGGGATGCACCAAAACTGCCATAACGTTATGATAGCAAATATCTCCTCCTGTATTCATTACGCTCATGCAGTTGATGCCATCGCTGCAAATACATGGGCACAGAGGCGTCTGCTAGTTTACATTATGACCGACAGTACCAGTGCCCAGATGCATTTCACGTGGAGAGTAAAGACAACACGACAGCCTTACATACACCTGTCCTTGTTAAAATGATAGCTGCCTTAGAAAATGCAACATTCATAGCACGTTTCCATAAATGTAAGTCAAAATGAGAATGACGAATGCTACCATTTTAAATACTCTCTGGGGTAGAGAGTATACATTCGGTTTGACTGTGACAGCGAATGTGTTTGTCAAACTCATTTGATTGCTTAAGTAATTCGATTGTAATGACTTTATAAATCGCTGTGTGTAGCATCTGCCTAATTCTATTGTGAATGTCATTCCATTCGAATGACATTCAGAAGTCTACTGTGACAGTGGTATAATATGCCTGTCACACTGGGCCTCGTATAAAATTATGCGCCAGAACACATCTCTCCACCTCTCCTATGAATCAAATTTCTTAACAGAGAAGAAAGTGTACTCTACAGTGCACTTTTATTTATTTATTTTTTAATTTCTCACTGTTTGTTTGGAACACCCATCTTCAGCATACCGTAAAGTAGGTGTATGCCGGCAAAGAGGAGTACGTTCTAGCCTTTCACTGTAGTGTTGTTAAAGGTTGTTAGGAAAATGCAAAGAGGCCACCAAAAGCAACACTCCTTCCACGATTTCTGTTACATCAGTCGTGTTGTTACGAAGCAAGGTGCCTGCGGCTTATCTTCTAGTAAGGTGAGTGGTTTTCTTGCTGAGTGTGAGTTACGTGTGTTACCAGCCAATAAGAAAGGTGGTTTCATAGTCATGCCTACTGGCACTATTGCAAAGGTCTTGAACGCTCTTGACTTGAACTTTAAGGGATGTAGCATTGGTATTTGTAAGTTAAAAGTGAAAGCAAAAAGTATTCGACAAGCTCGGCTTGACTAGGTATATATAACTCAATTAACAAGAGCAAAGCCACTCGTCTAGCATTGCTGTTCGCGACTAAAACGCAGAAAGCTGAGTGTCCTGTCCATGTCATAGTATCGAAGAAAGGACTTGGTGCAAATCGGTCTTTGTACCTGCAAGGAAAACAATCTGCTAGAGGTGGAATTACCCGTTCTTGGTTAGGAACTCTGAAAGTGTAGTTTCATACATGATTGAATATACAGGAGCCTGCTTTGATGTTTTAGGATCCCTTTTTATTCACTAGCCCCATGAGGCGATAATGATTTCCGTCGAGGAACGTACAGATATGTATGGTGCTTCATCATTCAGAGGGCATGCGCTTCTGAATGTAGAGCTTCCTTGAGCTTCTCTCATTTTATTCGATCGACATTCATAATTTGGGAAAACAAGGTGCTCACAAAAGCAAGGTGTGTGCCTCAGTTCCTGTATCACGCCCTTGCAGAGCGACCCCCTGTCAGCTCAGCATGACGGAGCACTCTCTTAACTTTTTGGATATGACGTGGGTAAAAGAGTTGTGCCGCAACGTCAATGATTTCTTAGTGGTGACATCAGGGAGAATGGTCTGAACGAGGCTGCTTATGTACTGGAAGCCTTTGAGGCAAGACTCAGTCCCTGGACCCTGACCTGTGAGTTGCCAGAATAAACAACCACCTGATCTCTAGATTTGCGGCCACACTTTAAAGTTCTCGAGTGTGCTGTGAATGCGAGCCGTGCGCCAGTAAGCCTTTGCTTTCCTGCCAGTCACTCAAAATTTGTGAAAAGAGGGGTTGCAAGCACGTGCCCAAAGAACGCTTTGCAGAAGTCTTGCTATCATTTATTAGACGAACGCTTTCAAGCCCAACTAGGTCGACTTCAGCAGGCTGAGTATCCGTGTTATGTCACTATTTCAGTGGCTGTCTATTTCAGGCAGTCAAGAATTCCCAGAAGGACCTAGGACGCAGCGAAAATCCTAGAGAGAGAACGGAAATCCCAGAGAGAGGAACGGAAAGACTGCCGCAACAGCCTACCTTAACGGCGGCCTCCCATCGCCTGAAAAAATCTTGGGGGACGTGCCAGAGTGCAGGTGCTTTTTACGGCACCCCGTGAGTTTTCACTTTGCATAGCGGAATAAAAAAAAATGTGACGGGAACAAGTGCTCGCGCAACTAACCACAGAAACAAGTATGTGAATCGTATTGAAAAAGTGGTGTACACGATTCCACTGGCGTAGAAAGAAATACGTAGACCAGACGGGCAGGTGCCTGAATGGAAAGACTTTGGGAGCACAACAACAATGTGCATAAATCGGTGCAAGGCTCCGTGCTTATTTCATTGTCAAAATCGCGGATGCCAGACCGAAGTTCCATTGAAACCGAAGTCGGTCGCTAAACACAATAACCAGACGACGCGCGAAATTATTGAGGCGTCTGAGATTATTTGCCTGGGGTATGACATGGGTCAGTATGTCTTCTTTGGGGACTAATGTAGAAGGAACTATTGTATCTCAATTCGCAGAGTAAGGTGTGCGACAGGTGCATGATTCCTAGGCATCATTTATCGGTATTGTACTGTTCAACTTTTTTTTTTGAAAATGATTTCTTAAACGTTTTGTTCTAACCATGCATAAAACACGATTGTATAAAAACATCTTGTGTCCGTCCAATAAATTGAGTTAAAAGTTTGCGCTTGCATTCGTGTAGTTCATCTTCGAAGTCTGTCTTTTAAGCGGTACGCAATAACGTAACAATGAATAAGCTATAGATACCAGCTCACCCAAGGAAGTATCCGACGTAGGCGACGAAGAGAGGGCTCGCAAAGAACATATATTTATGGCGCGCGCCGCCATGATGACGACTGATTGCAACACAAGACGAACTACGGCCAGCTAAAATAGCGCCGCTGTTTAAAAAGGGAAAACGAAAGCCGACTCAGTATTTCGGCTCACAATTCAGAATGTTATGATCAACTCATCGCTGTCCGCGCGTGCTTAATTGGCCGTTCGGCTGTGTCAGACATGTTCATCCCGGTGGGAAACGGTCGAATTGTTCAGAAAAAGAACCTAATTTAGTCAAGTTGATTTGTTCACTGAGCCATTGAGCCGGCAAAGCGCCGAGCCGTGCAACAAGCAGTGCTGCAGATCGCGGCGAAGCCGCCTCACGACTTTTGCCTCTGCATTTGGGAGAAGGCACAAAATTTTGCGACGTCACACGCGCGGCCCGTCTTATGAGCCTTTAGAATTCAGGTTTGCCGGTAGGAAAAGTGATTTGAAAACTCGACTTGGTGCGCAAGGTGAAGGAAAACGAAAAGGGAGACGTGAAAGAGCGTAGACTACCAACTGTTTGTTGTCGTTTCATGAAACCGCGGGAAAGACAAACTGCGCTGCTACGATGCGCACAAATCAAGTTTCTATTGCAGAGGCTGCGCAAACAGAGCCGTGACAAAACACTTCAAATGTAACAAGCGACACAATCTAAACTTCGTAATCTAAACTGCTTATACTCACAAGGTGTACGCCTGTATTTTATCTTTTTATTGCACCAATTTAAGCTTTTTTAATGACGCGAACACGTGAAAAGGTACTATAAAGCTTTTTTGAAAACTTTTCAAATCACTTGACACTGATAAAACAATAGAACAATTTTTAAATCACTTTAAGGCAGCAACGCATGAGCGAGAACGATGTAGCACTACGCCGAGAGAGTCAAAAGCCTAAAACATTGCGAAAATTTCAAAGCATTGCATAGAAAATCAAACTGAAGAAACGAATGCGCACTCATCAAAAGGTCAACGAAAGAAGGAAAAGAAAATATTGCGAGGTGTTACCCACAACATTAAACGTGGCCGTGTAAGACTATAATTCCCTGTCCGAAAGTGATCGAGATTGATGGCATGCTTTTTGCATTCGTCATAAGCATGCCATCAATATCCTCACTACACACACACACACACACGTAGCGATATATATATATATATATATATATATATATATATATATATATATATATATTAGGAAGTTTGCAGGTATAAAAATTAGGTGGCAGCAGCAAGCACATGACCGAGTTGATTGGCGGAACATGGGAGAGGCTTTTGTCCTGCAGTGGGCGTAGAAAGGCTAATGATGATGATATATCCGAGGCATGACGACAAAAATCAACCAAAAGTGTTCATATAATTCCTACCGCTATAATAGCATGCACATGCCATGTGCACGTAGTAGACTTTTCGAGGTTCCACGTAGAAAATGCAGCGCTATACACCCGCCCTGTCCGCCAATCGATCAACTGCGTTCTCATGTTGCGTTCACACAAAGGTCTCAAGCAGGAAGCAACCGAAGCGATGAAAGCTTTCAGCACTCCGCGCTAATGGAAGGAGTTACGCTCTTCAACGATATGCAGCCGAAAGCCCTTAACAAAAACCGGAACTCGCATTAGTCACTTTCTCGAGTGGCTGTGGACAAACGCGGACGCTCTTGGAGCAAGGAAAAAAAAAAGATTGTGCCTCGTTGTCTACGCGTTCGTCGTTTTGTGACATTGTTTTTCTATAAATGACTTTCCTGGGATACATCCTGCGCACTTCTAAGTGGTCGCCAAGGCAACACGCCCTAGCTAATGTCGCAAGTTCGACCGTTTTTACTTGAGCAGGATAAATTGTCAATGTAAGCTGTCGCGCACCCGTAACAGGCCGAAATATGAACCTCAAACACGGCCTTCAGTATGCAGTCATTTCATTGTTGGTCACATACTCCTTGGAAAGCTTCGAAGGGGACAGTCTATTTAACAACTTGAACGCCACCATCAACAAAGACAATCGACTCAGCGTCATATCTAACTGCGGCAAACTGCCCGTTCAAACATTTAAGCGTCTCGGCATTCCTTTCTCGATATGGGGCTCTTCGAAAATTGGTGCTTTCTTTACCAATGGCCAATATGCTACGAGGCTACAAATCGGATGTCCTCGTCGCCTGCTGGGAACCGACCTTCGGTCACCTGCACTCGCTCGTTAGAAGTCTTCGCGTACCGTTCTTACACCTTCGGTGGATCTACCTGATGGAGGACTTCGACGTCACAACCGTATCGCAGAAGTCGATATCGAACATCTTTCAGAACGTCGGATGTCGCGCAGTCATCGTGACCAGGTCCGCAGCGTACGTCCCTCTGGACACGTACACCAACTGTTCAAGCGGCGTCCGGTCTTTAAAAGGTCCCCATGATGACCCCTTTCGGCAGAGGTCGCTCGCCAATTTGACGTCGTTGGCCAACGCCTGGGAGTACAATTTGTGCACGCGAAAGGACTGGAGGAAGTCGCGACTCGAGCCTCAGACCACCATCGTAGAGAGCATCGTCCGCAAGAGTGGAGCTTCCATCGCGAAGGGCTTGGACTTCGGGAAGTTCGGCCGGGCTAACGAACACGGCGTATTTACCGGCGCAGTGGGTGCCATACAGGCCAAGCGACGGGACCTGGGAAGCTTCGAGGTCTACCTCAGCGAGGACCTTTGGTACGCCGTCGACGTGGCAGGGCAGGTGCGGTACGACGCCCTGACGTTCCTCGCGCCGCTGCCAATGGCCATTACGGATCTGGCCATCATAGGAAGGCCCTTCACACTGTCCTTGTGGATGGCCGTGTGGACCTCGCTTAGCATCTACCTGCTCCTTCTAGTTGCGATGATAGCGACACACGGCGCGAATTCTCAAAGGCCTCGACGAGCATCTGAGGAAGCCGTGAACTACTACTTCTACCTATGCTCCGCGCTCGTAAATCGCGCTCCGGCCGTGCGAATGCCCGAGCGAAGCAGCGCTCGCATTCTAATTGGCTTCTGGTTCCTGTTTGCAATCGTCATATCATCGAGCTACAATGCCATGCTCACGTCTTACACGAACTTCCCGCCCAAGACGCGCCCAATCAGGAATCTCGAGCAGCTCTCGCGTGCGGTGGAGCGCAACAGCATCAAGCTGTGCATCGTCAAGAACCGGTTCTTGCGTGAAGTGGTCAGCTACCATCTGAGCCTCAAGTCGCGGGTCCTCAGGGATCAACTGGATGAAGCACTGCGCGCCGCCGTGTGCACGGACACCCTGTGCTGTCTGCGGAAAGTGGCCGCCGGCACACACGTCTTCTTCACCAACCGGGAGGAAGCACGTCTGAATACGGGCAAGACGTTCCGCGGAGCTGTGCGCGCTGACGAGGACTTTGTGCTTGTCCACGTCGTGATGCTCGCGCCGAGGTCTTCGCCCTACACCAAGGCGTTCGCGCGGGTCACGCGGCAGCTCACGGAGACCGGGGTGTCAGCCTTCTCGCAGAAGCTCAGAAAGTTCTGGCACATTAAGAATACCGCCACCTGGAAGGAGCAGGTGAACCACGGGAAAGGATCCTCCTTTCGGGTGCTGCGCCTCACCGACCTTTGCGGTATGATCGTCGTGTGGGGGTTCGGAATGACGCTGGCACTGTGCGTGTTCTTCTGCGAGGTCGTGTGGGAAGCGCTTTGGAAGTCAAGGGTCGAGAGAACGAATACCCACGTGGTGAGGGCTCGTCGAAAGAGGAAAGAGAGGTCACCTCCCACTCTCAGTCAAAGGGTGGGAGAAAGGGATTCGCAGTCGCCGCCTCTGCTGTTCATCGGTTTCCCATCCAAAGACGCGACATCGGAGACGCTCTGCTTCTCCACTGGAGGCACGCCATCCAAGACTGTGTACAGTATAGGCCACGGTCCACGCAGGGTATACGTGGCAGTGGGCAAGAAACGGTCTCAGTAGCGCTGCGCAAGAAGCATAGGCAAAGCAACGTTCGAACTGGGCCACATACAGCGGCTGACTTATTGCTAAATGCAGTCAAATTCGACTATACCGTACTCGAGTAAATCGAGTTATCCTTCATATATATAAGCTAGTGAGAAGTGTCGAAACTCGCAAGGCCAAGTTGTGTTTAGGCTATCACGCCTCATCCACACCCGGACATAACACAAACTCTGTGCCGTGAGCCTTACTTTGTGTGTTATATCTTACACTGAGCTCTTGTATACGTCTGTAACAGTCCCGTGTACGCGTTCCTTCTCCTCTCTTTTCTTCAACCTCTGGAGGCGGTAGCCTGCATGTCGCAGCAGCTTGTCAGAGGGTGAATAAACAATCGTACCACACGGACATCTTGTCTCACTGCCGCTACATCCGCCACATTCTCTCTACAAGCTTTATACGCATCGAAGAAAAATGGCCAGAACACTTCGTACATGGGGCAAAAGGCAGCGTGAAATTGTTCAAGAAGTTGGCTTCCCTTCACAATATGTTGGGTTTTCCTCAGGAAAAAGGGCTTTTCCGCAGGCATTAGGAAGAGCATGCGGTGTTATTAGACGCAGATCTGCAGCGCATTCGAAGTAAGAACGACCGCTGGTAATTGAGGCACGCACAACAGACGCGAAAGCCGTAACATGAATCATCCAGTATAATTTCTGTGAAAAACTATCTTTTGAGAGTGTGTCACTCGATCTTGTTCGCGCCAAACAAAAGAACAATCACGCCATCTCCTGCAAAAGGGAACCATGTGTAGATGCGAAGCAGCGGGTACTAACGCTTAGACTGGCGGCGGTGTTGCGCAGGAGAAAAACCTGGGGAGGAGCAAAAGCACGACGTAACATGCCAATCACTGCTAATGGGCAGTGAGAGACAGAAGACTCCGATTGAACATGGAGACCCGCATGTCGGCTTTTAGTTAACGCGTACGTCGTTAATTTTTATCGTACAACAAAACACAAGAGGAATCTCCCACCGGCGCTACCTTGGAGGTCAAGATACAGTGCCTATATGTATGGGGTGGCCATTGAACGGTTGTGCTGCATGAGCAGCCGGTTTCTTTTAATCAATGGTCATGCCCTTTTCTCAACGTTGAACATGAACGGGTACAACTTATTTTACGGCTTACACGGTGCTATAAGCCATACCATTCAGGTCAGTCAGAGTTGATGTGCTTGCCACGTTGCCCTTTTGAACTATGTTCGCTACCTTGATATTTCATTCTCTGGTGATTCTACCACCAAGAAAAATATGTGCACCCACCCATTTGACCCATTCCCTGTAGTGTTATGGAAGATAGTGCTGCTTGCGATCATTGCGGCATCGATGAAACGATAAAGCACGTTCTCTGTCACTGCCCTCGCTACAGCGTACAAAGACAGCCGCTAGCTGCTGCGTTAGCCCGCCTTGACGACAGACCCTTATCAGAACAGTCAGTGCTCGAAAGCCGACATGATCTGTCCTCGCACAGAAAATGAGTGAAGGCCTCATTAAACTTTTTGCGTGGTAGTGGCCCGGCTATAGCAGCCCCGTTCTCTTTATTTTTCGCGCGTCTATTTTGCTCTTCGCTTTCCTTATCATCTTTCTTCTCCATTACTCTTTCTCTTAGTGCAGGGTAGCAAACCAGATGCCCCAATTTCTGGTTAATCTTTCTGGCTTTCCCTTATATTATTCTCTCTCTTTCCCTATAGTGTCAGTTGTGAGTTATATGCATTTGTTATTCTGATGATCTGATTTCTGCTGTTCGCTGTATGTGAAAATGTTAGTTTTTGCGTTGTGATGTACAATTGTGAAAATGTGAATGTATCCTTTAGTACTGATTCGTCACGCAAAATCTATGCTATATACAGTGAAAATAAATCTTTTCTAAACAGAAACTTGCTAGCAGACGCTGGCTGCATCGGCGTTGCAAGACGTGAGGGGGTGGGAGCGTAGGAGAGAGAGAGAGGGGTAGGAGACGCGCATGCGGAATGGGGGTGTAAACTCCGCAAGGGGAGTGCCTAAAGGAGAGAGGTGGGGGCGGGCGTGGGCCAGCAGACACTGCATGCGTCGACGTTGCGAGGCCAGAGAGGGGGAAGCGTAAGACATGAGAGAGAGTGTACGAGCAGGTGCAGTAAGGGTGGACACGCCGCACACCAGATTGAACCCCGCTCTATAAGTCTTCGCATCTGAAGCAAGCGTAGCGAGCGACGTGCGCTTATAAGAAAGATCACAGCATATCCACGGAGTGAATGATCATAAGTGGGGAAAGGTATTCAGTCCATCCGACCATCCGTGAGTCCATCCGTCCGGACGGACGCACAGAGGCACGAACGAACTTACGGACAGACGGATGGAAGCACGGACGGACGTAAGCACGGTCGGACGGAAATACGAACGCACGGACGGACCAAAGCACGGACGGGCGTAAAAACACGCCAGACAGACAGGCGGACGGAGGTACGAACGGACGGCAGAGTGGACAGTTGCACACGGACGCTTTGCCCCACTCATCATCATCCAATCCGTGGATATGCTGTAAAGCCACTAACGTCATCTAGTTATATTATTATCAATTGATTGATATGTAGGGTTTAACGTCCCAAAACCACGATATGATTATGAGAGACGTCGTAGTGGAGGGCTCCGGAAATTTCGACCACCTGGGGTTCTTTAACATGCACCCAAATCTGAGCACACGAACCTACAACATTTCCGCCTCCATCGGAAATGCAGCCGCCGCAGCCGGGATTCGATCCCCCGACCTGCGGGTCAGGACACATACGCATAACACCATCTATTGAGCAAGTCATCAGTTAGAGGTGGCTACATAATAGTACTACGACTATGGAGGAAGGAACGACCCACAGCCTAAGGAGCTTCACCTCTAAAAAATTCTGAGCTTGAGACTCGGCGAACCGAAGAGACGCATATGCGTACACTGTAACGCGCAACCGCGGCCATGGCATGACATACATAAGGAAGAGGGTGTTAACGTATACTTCATGCAGGCTTATGCGTGTATGTATGCGTGCATGTATGCATAATTAAAAAGTCATAGTTTCACCGCAAAGGCGAAAAAGTGAATGCGATAGGAACAACTTGGAATGTAACGCTGCAAACGCCAAGCAGATCGAAATGTGCAGCGCGCTGCTCACACATAAAGGACGCACGAACCAAAAAACACCTGACGAGAGCGAACTGACAACGTTTACAGCTCGACACTTAACGCGCTGTTTAAACTAACACAACGCATGAAACGTAATCACAGCTACAAATGAGCGCAAAGACACAAGTATCCCTGTTGTTACTTTGCTGTTGCTGAAAAGCGCGCGCTTTTCGCAAACTCGGCCTGTGCAGCGAGCGAAGTGACCTTTGTGCGCCAGGCAACTACAAAGAATTCATCGTGAACTTATTTACAGCGCAACAACATGTTGCGCGGTAAAGAAGTTCACGATGAATCCCAACAAACTAGCCCAACTAACAGTCTTACTGGAACTACAACGTAATCGTTCAGGTGAAAGCCGAAGTCGCAGCATTCTCACTCACCGCAGGATAAGCGCGCGCACACTAGTGCCAAAATTTACATGGCATTATAAGAGGGCATATTTACCATAACTGACTGTTCCTAACATAAAAATCATGTCATGCATGTCATGTGCACGATGACACACATGACCAAGCCATGGGGCTTTAGTGGCGAATTTTTATCTTGTTGATAACCAATATTCACATTGCACGGCGAGAGCATGACTAACATAAATGACTAGTGATAACGCATAAATCTTGCAATGTGTGTTATGGACGCCATGCCATACATGATTCGGTATGGATCTCTGAAGGCTATTTTATTAACTTTCAGTATCAGCTTACCGGCAATCCCACCTTACTGGAAATAGATTTATTTAAGATTAGATTATTCGGATTAGCTTATCTGCTTTAATCGGGGCTAGCTCAACGTGGCCATGCTCAGGCATCAAACAAGCAAGACAATCTCAGCCCAGATTCGCTTGCTTGTGATTGACTTTATGCGGATTAGCTTAGTCCACACTGTTTCGTAGCCACACTCTACTAGACAAACTGAATTTATTAAAAATGGCTGGTTTAGGATTACACTAGGCTGGATTATTTCATGCTTGCTAAATCCGGCTTAATCTATATTGTTTTATTGTGGCCATACACACTCATGTCTAGGCAATTTCAAATTACTGATAATAGATTTGATCACGATTAGCTTAATTCGGACTAGCTTAATCTGGCTTAATCCAGATTACCTAAGCGTTACCGTTCTCCAACATCCAACAGACTGGGCAATCTCAACTTACTCAAAATTCACTTGCTCGTGGATAGCTTTCTGCGGATTACCTTAATTTGGCTGAATCCGCATTGCCTCAGTGTGGCCATATTCTCTCATCCAACTGGCTAGGCAATCTCAACTTACTCAAAAGTGGATGGTTAAAGATTCCAGCAAAATCGCATTTAACTGAATCGGCTTGTTGCGGCCTATAAGCAATCACCCAATAGCTAGTCATTCTCAATTGACTTGTTCAGGATTAGCTTGACCCGGATTTATTAGATCATGCTTCTTCGGGAAAAAAAAGCCTAGTCGGGTCTAATCTACCTCATGGCTAACCATCTCATCTTGGACAGTATTGGCGTGACCCGACAATCTCCAATACCCTTGCCTAATCCCACTCGATACTTATCTACGAGTATAGATTGGAATCGACTAGCATTAAATTGGCATGCGCAAACTCAATTAGGCTGCGACATACTGACTCAACTAGGCTTCTTCTAAGCATATCCTTGTTTATTCCAGTGGCCTAATTGACATCCGAATGACTACTAATCAGTATTTGCATCAATTGCTATTTATTGTTCTGACTATGCTTATTTAGCATAGTAATATGAGGTATGATTAGCTTGTCTTGACCAACCTTATCTAAGCTTATCGGCAAGATACCCCAAGCATCTATTCACTTCGCACGGCTTAGCGCAAAGCTTGACATCTTTGTAAAAGCAGATTCACGCGGTGATTATGCGATGCAGCTATAGCGACACAAAAAGCATTTACTTGACAGCATGCTCACTGTCAGCGATTAAAAAATGCACGGCCACATGCTGAACAAGTCAGCAACTAACCTCGGATACCTTGGTGCTGTCGGTCGGATGCCAGCGGTCGCGCTTCACTTGTGCTTCCCATTTTTTTCTTCGCTCGCTATTACGAGTGAAGCGAAACATCCGCCGGGCTTTCGAGTGTGAACTAGTACATAGTGGCACACAGCAACCTGTCATAGCAGCCAAAGAACGGATTCTCAATACGTCAACAACAACGCGTTTACAGCCTCGTTTCCACGCCCCTTTTGCGCGCCGCCCGACACTTTTGAACTAATATGGCCGCCAGGCGGCGCACATCGCGGCACCCACGCCAAGCTAGAGTCACTGTATATGCTACCGAAAGGTAGCATATACAGTGACTCTAGCGCAGAGTTACTGTATATGCTACCTATATACAGTAACTCTGCGCCGAGCGCCCTCATTGTGCCATCTCACTTTTAATGCTGAAAACACGCTGATATTTCCCCCGAGATCGGCACCGCCAGCGATGAGTGGTAGATGTAAATAGCTTGCCGTTGCAACGTTGACGGAGGTGCGCCTTTGTGGCTCAGTGGATAACAACACGCATTGAAGAACGGGAGGTCACACGTTCGAATCCACGCGCCGGAGAGAATCCTTTTAAATTATTTCAGGGGCGACGCTCCCCTTAGGCTAACCTTGGCCTGCGTCGGGCGTAACCGGCAGCATCACCCAAACGGATGGACGGACAGAGAAGCAGACAGACGCTTCGCCTCACTCATCATCATTGACTCTGACGATAGGCTGAGATTTTTTTTCTTCATTGCATCTCTATTTACATAGATACGTATACACATACGCTGAACGACGGCGGCGACAAACATCGACATTGGCGGCAAGACCAGCCGAGAGTGTCCATTTAATTGCTATCGCAGTAAAAACTTCACCAGGGGGAAGGGCTAACGCCACCCCCTTACTACGCCAGTGATTAAGGGGGCGCCGCGTGGTGTTTTTTCCCGCGATTTCTCTTCATCGCGCCCGTAGGTGCCTTTCGCGCTGTTGCCGAGACTGCATTGCATGCACTTACTAAGTGCAAAATTGCATGATATCTACAGTTTACATTGATAACCCCCATATCCTCGCGTATAACCCGCCCCTGCCCACAAGAAGCAAATGGGTGGGCAAACTATACTCTGTGCAAACTAACAAAAGTCAGCCATTCAGGGGGGGGGGGGGGTCATGCCCCCATAACTCTTTCTGGAAAGTGGCTTGTAAGTGAAATACCTTATATACATCTCATACACATACACCTAAATGTTTGCACAAACACACAACTCCCACCCACCTCCTCTCCCTAACAGCAATTTCTGGCTATGCTCCTGGAAACTATGCGCCTATAACATTTATAATTGTAGACATTTATTATGCACTTCTTCATAGCCTCTATATTATTTTAATCATCACTCGTTTGTCTATTCATCTTTACGGTCTCTGTGCGTGCTCTTCGTTGTGTCCAAAAAAAGTACATTATGATCGGAGTGAGAAGTCGCCAGTACAAGTGCCTCTGATAGGTGAAAGGCATGCACACAGCAGTTCTGCTGGTGAAGCTTACATTCCTTTTTAGGCTATAGAAGGCTACACACACACAAAAAACCCACAGCTTTGCTGTAAAGGCAAGGCAATGAATGCAATAGCAACAAATTGGAAGGTAACGCGAAGAATGGCAAGCAGATCTAAATGTGCCCCACGTTTCTCACGCAGAAATGATGCACAAAACGTACTCGCAGGTACAGATGAACGCGGTTAAGCGTCTCAGTTGTTACTTCACTGTGTCTGAAAAGCGCACCCTTTTGGTGAACGTAGACTGTGCAAAAAGTGGAGTGACCATTGTGCTCCCAGTAACTACAACAGAACCGTTCTATTGAAAGCCCAAGGCGTACGATTGTCCCCACCGCTATATAAACGAGCACACGTGAGAGCGTCTCCTCTCCGTGAGGCAAAGTACGCATGAGAGATGAAAGCGCCCGCCACCACATCGTGACGATCTGGCGACGTGCGCTCATTGCGGCATCTCGTTGGTAATGCTGAAAACACGATAATTATACTCCAGAGATGCCCATAAACAGTGGTAAGTGGTAGATATAAATAGCTTGCTGTTTGAGCAATGAAGGTGGTGCGCTTATTGGCTCAGTGGCTAACGCCTCACACTCACAATTCAGAGGTTCCATTCCGCGCGCCGGGGGCTTTTTCTCGATTATTTTTCTTTTTTGGGTTTTCATATATATACATACGTATACATGTACGGTGATGACGGCAAAACCCACGTCGACGCCGGCGACAAAATCCAGCAAAGAGTGTCCATATAATTGCTATTGCAATAATAAATAAATAAGATCATCGCATATCTTCATGAAACCACCTTCCTTATATTAAAGCGGTGCCTTGAAGCAACCAAATTATGTCTAATTCTTGAAAAGCTTTATATTGAATTGTAGAAACACCAAATTATGCAATATATATTGAACTCATTCCCTTATTTACGAGTTTGATATATGCAGGCTTGACTGCAGGCCGATTGCTCAAGATCATGCTTTGTAAAGCAAATAAGAAATGTCGTCTCACGTTTCCCTCCTTTCCACTGCTGTCTTCGGTGAAATGAAAACTTTCAGGATACTGTTCATAAACATTGCTTCAGCCTTTACATGGCAGTGCTTGAGTGCAACTTTCTCATATTAAACTAGCCTTTCATGTACCTCACAATGTGCTAAAGCATCACTCTTCTTACCAGAAAACACCTGGCAAGACAGAAAGCGGGCGAAATGGAAATTACAGTGGCGATGTTGCTGCGAGGTTTTGTCCTCAACTCGTTCCGTCACAGACTTCGATGGTTGTCTGCTAGAACCTACATATCAATGTATAAATAAATTTGTATTATAAGAAAGCTTTATAGACCTCCTGAAGCAAGCACAGAAAAATTCTATTTATGAAGCATTGGCAAATAAGACAAAGAAGCATCAAGATTCATTACGTCACAATAAAATTCGGGTGCCGTATGTTCAGTGCAAAATTTAAAAAACCCACTTTCATTTTATTTTCTAAAAATGAACCTAATACAATGAAATTAACATTAGACTTCTCAGGTAAAAACTTATGAACCCTAAATGGTGAACCTTATTCCCTGAGCAAATATGGTAGCACCTGTCAAATACTTCAAATATGCCAAGATTCCCAAACTAGAGAAACAAAAAATCAGAGCAAGCGGTCGACAGTGTTGATTTCGTTTATTTACGTGGCAGATTAACATTTATTCCTAGCATGTTTCCAGCTGTATCAATTGAAAATACATAAAGCAAATCGATATCACTGCACTCTTTCTCTTGCTCCAAGGAAGGCACAGACGCTTGCGACTGCAGAAAATTCAACTTGCTGGCCTCGATGCATACTTCCTCGACGGCTTCAGGGAACTCCCAGTATTCGATTACCATTGCATCTTCGGGGCGGCGGAATTCGACTAGGTGAATCCCATGTGGCGAAGTCAACCGCTGCCTGATTACAAAAGAATAAGATGAGTGAGCCTATGCCGCATGCCATGAGGACCTATGGCACTACCAACCAATTTCAAAACTGATCAATGGCCACCAGCTGTAATGCTCAAAGTGTTCTGCCAGAGCATGCTACACTTCATTAACCCTTTGCAGACATGTAATGGATTCTCTCTTACCATACAAAAATGCAAGTTCCGGTTAAGTGTTCGGAGGTAGCTAATATGCACATATACTCCCGTAGGCCGATTTATCCTTTGAGTCTTTTGCAGTGTTTATTGGCAACTTTTTAATGTCTGATAACTGCACTTCCCACAACAACTGGGAAGGTTATATCCCACCTCTGGGTAGGCAACTTGCATTTTCTGCAAGTTTGTGGAAGGAACTGCAATCAGACACGACCTTAGAAATCTGCACCATTCCCTCCACAAAAACCTACACCAATGCATGAGCCTGACGTCATGAGCTCGACAGCCGGTGACTCCAGCTTCAGAGTGCACGAGCAGAACTACAGTCAAATCGAAGTATATTGAACACGCATACAACAACAGCCCCTTGAATATACTTTCAATATAGGAAATGTTTCTTGTTTAAGTTTATCTATATGTCACTTGCGATCCCCTTCAGATTTAATATAATAGTCATTCAACTGTATTTCTTTAGTCCATGAGGTGATTTGCTGTCATGCTTGGGTCATTTAGATAGAGCCTGTTGGAACTTCGTAAGTTGCGCTCAACTGTAGCATGAACTTCATTATTCTGAGGACTACTTTAGCACTAGTCTGAATACAAAAATGGCAATGAGGAAACAAGAAAACGACTCATGTAGTGGTTATCTCTAGCATGATGCTAGCCGGGAGATGTCCACTGCACAAGACACTCTGCAATGAATGAGCGAATAAAATATATTTAAAACTGGTCAGGCAGTTTAATTTGGGAAAGCCGGAAGGAAGAGGGGAAAAACCTCTGTCCCTTTTTACCCTCCTTTGTTGAAGATAAAGAAAATTATCTGTTTGTCTACATAACTGCTTTTTCTGTGTAACATGTAAAATACTTTTAAACTGAAATGACGGCCATCCAAGTGACTGCTCATAACACTTAATGGTTTGAAACGGGCACTAAAAGAGTTTTCACAAGACATAGAAAATATTTTCGAAAAGCACATTCTCTGAAGCCATTGTGACAAAGATTTTTGTATGCAGGCTGCACGAATGAAATTACTGAGAATCATACTGTTAATTAAGATGAGAGTTTGGTCACACAAACACAGGAACACTGTTTAGATGCATCCTAAAAGAGACACACCCTCAGATGCAAAAACAGACAAGCTAAGCCTTTCTTGTCTGTGTATGTTCAAGTCTCATTTCTGATCTGAGGCTGAGTTCACAAATCAGAGTAAAATTGTCCAAATACTGTTGCTTGTGACCCTACTGTTTGAAAAAACAGAATTCTTCAACAAACTGAGTCAGAATAAAAGACTTTTTGGAGTCAATAAAAAGTGTACTCACTCATTATGAAACTTGATTGAGCCAGAAACATTTGACATCCTTCTGATGTTCAACCATCTGAAAGATTCATAAGAATAAAGTTCTCTGTCTCCTACACACTACTTTGTCGTGAGCTTTCATAAATATAATATCTTTAGATTTGATTCAACACACTTGATTTTACAGATGCGTCTCTATGCTGGTCAAAAATGTTTACTTTCCCGAGGCAGAAATGCATGCACTTCTCAAAGGACCAGAAATTAATCGACTGTCCGAAAAGTGCGATGAAGCAATAACTGTGCACTTGCACAGTGTGGACAAGCTGTTGCGCGAAGTTTATAAATAAGTACTGTAATGAGAAAGTCGCAGAGTATTAAACAACCTGCTTCACGTATAATTTCAGTTTCTCACTTAGCCTTTTCGCCCTTCTCAGGAGCAAAGAGGGGTAGGCCTGGTGTTGTGACTACACCTACTTTGGCAACGTAGCATGACATCAGCGATTACGGCATCCGCACACAACCAACGACCGAGCATGCTTACTCCATGTACTGCTAATGTCATAGTGGCACTACTGTCACCCTATGTGATAAAGATGCATCGTAAATTCGCAGTCAAAACCACATCACCGCAGGGCCATTGCGCCATTTTGTAGAGCGGAGGATCAACTGACAAAGGCAGCTCTACGTAAACTTGCCCATGCGCAACTTAACGTTACTTCGAAGACGAGGAGGACTGGGCAGGCGCTGGAGAAAAACGTGGGAATTGTTTTTCAAAACGGAGCATCTGCATGGTGTGAGTCACAATGGTATCCATATGAATTGGCAACCATGTTTGGGTGATGTAAAAGAAAAAAAAAAAAATATCGGAGCCTGTTTACTGGCTCTAACACAGAACTGATAGCATGCCATAAATGTAAAAAAAATTATTAAAAAATGTTTACGTATTTTCATTTGATATCATTGCATTTATGATGATTTCTAATATTGCAACTATTGTCTCAGTGAACTTTTTGTTTTTGTTTTTAATCACATAGGAAGAACCTATGACTCTCAACCTGCTTAAAGTGCTGCCTTATGCTCCTGCTAGTGTAGTCATTCGCAAATGAAACCATCTGTTCACACAGAACGAACTTTTTTTTTTATTGAAATAGAAAATAAACAAAAGCGTTTTTGACACCGATACTTGACGACGACTACCCCTTTCCACTTAAATGGTACAAAGAAAATAAGAAAAACAATAGCATACATACATATATACAGTTCTACATGGTTGAGAGCAAAAGTTCTACTATAGGCAGAACAAACACGTAGACGCCACGCTCACTTTCAACTTTTGTCCGCTAAGTAGTCATCACAAATCTTCGTTGATTGATTGATTTGTGGGGTTTAACGTCCCAAAACCACCATATGATTATGAGAGACGCTGTAGTGGAAGGCTTCGGAAATTTCGACCACCTGGGGTTCTTTAACGTGCACCCAAATCTGAGCACACGGACCTACAACATTTCTGCCTCCATCGCAAATGCAGCCACCGCAGCCATCACAAATCTTCGTTTCTTCGAAGAAGTGTTGCAGCACCTTCATTGCTCTGCCATTTGTTTTGGATGGCCATGGACCCAGTATTTTATTCGATGCAAATGGCCACTCGGGATCTAACTAATGGAGTTCCTGTTTTAGTCGCCTTCTATGTGTGTCGTGTTTCAGACAGTCGAGCAAGAGGTGACAGATATCCTCGTCGTCGTGGCCGCATGACCATGCTGAGGATGTTGCAAGCTGAATACGAAGTAGGAAGTGCTTTGTGTAAGCAGTGCCGAGTCGTAGGCTATGTATGAGTGAGTCGATATGTCTTGGGAGGTCACGGTCTAACGCACTTTTCAAGTGCACCGTCATAAGACCATAGTGCTTGTGAAACACCATGAACATCATGGGGGAAGCATATAAAAAATCACAATGCAAATCGGCAGTACAAAAATCACAATGCAAATCGGCAGCAAAAATAGCTGTTAATGTCATTATTACATGTACACTAGGCTTGTGTGCATAGTAAATTTTAAGTGCATAGCAAAAGGTGATTTGGTTCAAATCATTTCAAATCGAATTTGAATAGTCGATTTTGCATATTCGGTCCCTATCGTAACGCCAAAAATGAGTAGGCCGGGTGTAGGAACGCTGAAAAACTGAAATGTCGAAAAATCAAAATGCTTAAAAAACTAAATGCCAGAAAATCGAAATGCTGGATAAGCATAGCGTCGAAAACCACTAGAAATTTTGTCCATTTGGAGGCAAATTGACAGTCGAAGACACAGAGTGGTGTGCTCTCAGAAGGCAAAAGCTGACCGTATCTGCAGAGGCGGCTACGTTTATGTGTTTGACAACAAAGCAGGTTCTAGACAATACCTGAGGTGTCAAAAGCGAAGAGAATGCAACGCAAGAATGATTACGGACCTTCCTATAGAACCCTGCCATAGTGCTCTCGAATACAGTGATCCACGCAATCCATGCCCTTTCGGATCATCACTTCCTTTAAAAGGAAGCAAACTAAGCTAGCACACACTTTGCATAGTTTCTTTTTTAAAAGCTTCAACCATATGCAAAGCGTTCTCCCAAACGAGTTCGAAAGCGTGTACACATCGTACAAGGCTAGTGGAATTTTTATCTTGCCAAGACTCTATATTTTCCACTAAAGCAATCGTGATGCTGGAATTTTGACGTTTCGGCATTCCGAAGTTTCGGTGTTTTGGTTTTTCATGAATTTAACATTTTGTTTTTTTTTATAATTTTCGTCATATTTTTCACGACCCAACTAACCTGCAGAATACTTTTCTAAAAATTGAAACAAGGCATGCACAAATGTCATTCTTTTTGGTTAAAAGGAAGTGGAAACAAGATTCAATATCATAGTAGCAGGATTTCACATTAGGTAAAATGCAAATAATAGCCTATGTTACATTTTAATATTTAGTATACATAGAGCACATAAGCTGACATAACAAGTCTTTAAAGTAAAAAATTGGCAGATTCCACATATAGTGTGAATCGATGATATGCAAAACATGAATCGGGAAGGTTGATATGCCACTTTAAGATCAGCCCAATGTTACGAGGCGCACGCAAATTGTGCCGTACACGACTTCCATATCATTATCATGTTTCCGCTTGCATTTGTGTTCGTGCTCCCTCCACGTCACATAATACCAAATTTGGTATATGTGATGCTAGCGAAACGGCCGCGAGCATGCTATGAGCGTAGCATGCAGTCATGTTTTGTATGACAGCATGTCATGATTATCATGTTTGGACGTGTCATGTACCTACATCATCTATTCACGTCACGTGATACCTAACTTGGTATATCTGGAGCTAGCAAAACGGTCGCGAGCGCACTATGAGCGTAGCATGTAGTCATGTTTTACATAACACGGATGCCATGATTATCATGTTTGGACGTCGTCCATTCGCGTCACGTAATACCTAATTTGGTATATGTAAAGCTAGCGAAACGGTCGTGAGTGCATCATGAGGATGATGTGTTGTTATGTCCTTACATGACACGCATGTCATGATTATCATGTTTGGACGTGTCATTTCTCTTAGACGTTCATTCGCGTCACGTAATACCAAATTTGGTATATGTTAAGCTAGTGAAACAGCCGTGAGCGCATCATGAGCGTGGCATGCATACGTGCTCTTACATGACACGCATCTGCCCCGCCGAGGTAGTACCGTGGCTAGGGTATTCGGCTGCTGACCCGCAGGTCGCGGAATCAAATCCCGGTTGCGGCGGCTGCATTTTCAAAGGAGGCAAAACTGCTGTAGGCCAGTGGGCTCAGATGTGGGTGCTCGTTAAAAAACCCCAGCTGGTCGAAATTTTCGGATCCCTCCACTTCGGCGTCTCTCATAATCATATAGTGATTTTGGGACGTTAAACCCCGCATATCAATTACTCACGTGCATCTCATTATCATCATGTTTACACCATCATATACCTTTATCACCCATTCAAGTCCCGTAACACCAAATTTGGTATATGTGAAGCCAGCGAAACGACCACCAGCGCACCATGAGCATGGTGTGAAGTCACATGACATGCATATCATGATTTCTACGTTAGGGTCTGTCACTTATGTATGCCATGCACTCATGTCACACCATACCAGTTTTGAAATATGTCGTGTGAACAAAACCACTGTAAGAGCAACAAGACCATGAAATGTAAATCATGACATTCATGACATACATGTCATGATTTTCATGTTATCACTAGTCAGTTATGCTCGTCATACCGTCATATTATTCCATACCAATTTTGGTATCGATACCATTATCAAAACGGTCAGGAGAGCTAAAGGTTGTAGGCGGCTAGATAGATAGATAGACACACTCAAAGTCACCAAAGTTCACTATTAAATGCTACACAATAAAAAAAAGGACGAATTGATGCGAGGGTAATATCGTCATTGAACCTTGAAGTGAGGATTTGCGGCAGTGTGAGTGTGACTGTTTTCTGGAAAAGTGTTCTCATGGCATAGCACTCCTGCAAAGCAGTGAAACCACCTTTGATATCCACCAATTTGTTTGTTTTGAATACATCGAAATTTTCAGTAATTTCAATTCAAATCGCAGTGAACTCGAATACTGTAATATTCATTCGAATATTTGCAGAAGCCTTATATACACATCACACCCAATACTACCGACCTTCTATTACAACCCACAATAAAAATCTTGGAAAACACTGCAAGAAATAAGTAATCTACAGACCGGTACCAATGCTGCCAAAGGGATGATGACCATGCTGTTGGAAGCCAAACCTATTCAGCATTCAAAAAGACAACATAAGTGACCCCCCCCCCCCCTGCCGACTATAAGTTCTAAGGGAAATGGACAGTTTGTGAGGCTCTTTCGAACTTTTTGTAGTTGTTGACATGGTGAAGCATTAGCATTAGAAGCCTCACTTGTGCACACAAGCAGGGGAAAACTGTGCTTTACGTATCCGTCAGCAATGTGTGAAGAAAAAAGTGGGCGAATGGTGGAAATTAACAAATAGTGAAATATAATGTAACAAAATCTTGATTAACGCAAAAGAAGTTTAGAAAATAAAAAGTTACAGTTTCAACAACATCCAAACCAATGACTGCTACGGTTTCACAGGCCCTACCATGTCGACATCATTATTGTGCCTGGGGCTGCTGTGATTTTCGCCATGATTTGCAGCTTCATAGCGCAACTTACAACACACTGTCGAAATTTGGAATTATGCTGACAGATCCAAAGTTACTTGACTAATAAGAAATGCTTAATTTCAAAATTTTTTAACCACCTGTACCCTACTGCAGTTGTCGCATGTTTTGTACAGCTCACGTAAGGGCAAGTTAATCATATGAAAATAACACATACAGTAATTAGAGCTGTTACAAATAATTAAGGAATGCCACTAAAAGAAATTGCACAACGACATACAAAGCAAGTAAATTTTCAGCCACAAGTTAGGGCGCACTTCACACAGCACACAAAATAGATTAGAAGCTTCTTACGGGTGATAGCTCAAAATCAGGGCGCAAGAACGTGTCCATCTGGCTCCCGAAGGGGATGATTTCGAACTCTGGACGCGTGCTGCGACATCACGGGACTTCTTCGGCTCTAAGCACAGGAAAATGAGAATAAAACTACAGACCACAAGAACAATGCTCAAACACTTTTACTTTCATTGAGCTTCTTTTCAGCAATTCAAACAGAACCGTTTCACTGGTATATGCATCTGACATTCACAATACAAAGCAAGTACTGTTCAAAGTGCCGCTGCCTGCACTGCCAGGTTTCCAGAAACGTTCCTTCGCCTAGCGCAATATCCCTGAAGAACTCGTTAGTGCTATAGTCAGTTAGTCTGGTTAATGCACATCAAGTGGCATCAAGTGGAACTGTAAACAGTATTTCGCAAGTGTGCGTGTGATTGCAGTCTAATGTTCCCTTAAGCCAGACTACGTTCGAAAAGCAGGTGTGCTGCAACCATAGCTTATAGCTTGCACCCTCTCTCCTTCAGTGCAGGAAGATGTTGTACTGTTGTCCCTCCTCCAATATTCCTCCAATTCATTGCTCTGCAGCGATGATAAACTGCAGAATAGTATACTAATGCATGATAACAAAGATGACAAAAAGAATGCTGATTTTCAAACTGAAGCTTTTTATTTGATGTTATGATATAAACATTAGAATGATAAAGATGGTTAAATGCATCTTTTTTTTTTTTTGCAAGGAGCTGCATCTCTGCACGTGTGGTTAGCCGTTAGTCATTTCCACGATCGTGGACGAGCACATTCTTTCAAAGAAGATTTAGTCCTTCTGATACACCATGACTGGCGCACACGTGAAATTGGACAGGCTTACAACGTCGGGAATGAGTGCACATATGTCAGCCAAGCTTCAGTTTCCTTGCAGAATGACCAGATTTTCCACAATAATAGGGTGTTTGTTATATACCTGATGCATACATCTGCTGTTTTATGTTTAGTATACCGTTCGTTCCTAAGGACTACTAGAAATTTTGAATGAAAGACAAGCGTTGCCCTGTCCTCCTTTTGTGATCTTTGCGACTTCGTGCTATTCTTAACAACACACTAATGATGAACTTTCCAGCAAAACCGTCTCTTAAGAAGAACATTTTGAAATGTGGGTGTTAGATGAGTTTTGTTACAGGCAGTGCCTGTTTTGATTCATGAAGTCATTGTAGACTAGTGGTTCTCATAAGCACAGCACTCTCACCAAGAGTTGTCAGACGAATTTTTCCCGGCAGAGGTGGGTCCCCGTTGTTGACGTCTACGCTTTCTGACGGTTGTGCAGCTGAAGCAGGAATGTGGTTTGCAACCTGCAGCAGTTGAACCAATTCAAGTTTTATTTGCAACACATACGAAGTAGAAGGTTGAGGTCCACCTCGGCGAGAATGTGGCAACATGAGCAGCGCACACATGCGCAACACAAAGCTTTCCATTGTGGTGGTTTAGTTAACACAGTGGACCCTCATTTATATGTTTCAAAAGAAAAAAGCACAGAAAATAAATCTACGATCCGGAAAAACCTACAATACGAATCAGGTCAATTTAACTTTCGTGACTGTGAGCATAGAAGCCAGGAAACCGTATTAAGCAGTGAGGTGTCAACGAAGTTCTACGCAGTTCTCTGCATATAAATAAATCCAGCCACACTTTCTCATGGGACTCTGTTACTCCTTTTAGAGACATTATTTTACAACTCGCACAATGGTTTCATTACTAGACTGTGTGATTATAGGCAGCCAAGTTCGTTTATACTTAAGATAATTCTGCCACTTATGACATTGCAAATGCAATAAAATGGTGCACTTATTAATCTTTTAGTAGCATCAGTTATGAAATCTGCGCCGATTATAACCACATTAGGTCAAAACCTTTTGCAGTGCAATCCATTTATAAGGATACCACTTATCACGACCCATTGGTTATAATGATAGGTTAACTTAACAGAGTCACTTTATGAATTAGGGCAACAGAGAAAAAAACAACTCATATAGCGATACTTTACTCACCGCATACCCAATTTAACAATCGAAATTTTTCTATCTGGATGACAATAAATTTTTCATGCAGCATAATGCATAAAGCAGTAGAATCAACTGACATAAACAGCCTGTGGAAAAAGAACACTACCGGCTATGACAGAGGCAGAGCGTTAGAAAAGCTTCTGACATAAGACAGTACTGCCCCATTCTGAGCAGAGCTATACATCCTCTTTGGGAAAGTTCAGTGGTCTTTTAATGTCACTGCCAACCTAGAGACTGCTGGGCTAGTTTGGAAACACCGTGTTTACGCCTCACTGACTCCAATTTGTGCCGAGGTTTCTCACGGTGCTGCACACGTGGGATCACTGTCAGCAGTTGTGCTCCCTTAGTGATCGACCAGCTGCATCTTAGCCACTATTCGTGTGCATGTTGGCCGTGCAGAACATTGTGCACTTGCAAAGATATTGCAATGGGAGCTTACGGTGTGGTGGGCCTGCCAGAGATGTTCCAGAGCCCGATAGGCATTCCAGAAGTACGCTAGCCAGAAAAGGAGCACTAGACTGCCCGCTAACGTGAGTTTAGGGCACCCCAGCACAAAATGGTGAACAGTTCTACCACTAGATTTGGCCCTGCCCCTCCGGCAAACCCTCTGAAGAGATATACAGCTCCGATTCTGTGATGAGATTATTGACGAGGCAATCGTCAAGAATGTGTTTTTTTGACAGATGGCAATAGTTATGTTTGGGGCACGCGAAGGATGGCACCCGACGAAAAGGGAGGTTCATGAAAAGAGGCTGCACAGGCGCGGATTAGGCCCTTCACCTCTAAACACCGTGGGCTTTTGTTCACCGCACTTTATGCTGGCGAGTCACCAGCACGGCGGAAGCGTTTCACGGAGAGCCAGACGGAGAAATATGTAGCCCTGTCGCGACACCGCTCCCGACAATATAATGTGGCAGCGTGCTGCCACAATACGTGTGGATAGACTGCAGCATCATGTGTAATAACTCCAGACGGCCGACCGGCTGTCTAGCCAGGCTTGTTGTCTCACGAAAGTATTTTTTAGGCTGTATGTTTACGAAATTGTAGAGTTTTTTAGCTGATTTCTTGGAGGATGAGGAAAGCAAAGTGTGGGAACGCAGAGGCGGAGACACGTCTCTGAGGAAAGGAAAGTTGTTTGCTGCATTGGTGGAGCATCGAGAAGGGGTTCGTCCCACGAGGCGATCTCAAATGAGACGGGAGGTATTTAATAGAGAGAAATGGAGAGGAGTGAAGCTTGGTGCTCGAAAACGAGATCGGGAAGCGAGGACAGAGGTCGTGCTTGGCGCAGACTTTGATCCAAGGTTGATACCACATTGAGAAGTTGGCGTAGGTGTGGGGAGTATACGAAGGGCTCGGCAAGTAACGCCGACGTTAATACAGCCCTGTGCTTACTGTGCGGTCGGTATAGTGGCCGCCCCGGCCTTTGTTTGTAAGTAAGTGTCCGTGTGTAAATAAACTGAAGTTTATCAGGAAGTGAGCAACCGGGCCTGTCCAGTTCTTCAACGTGTCGTCGTGACTATCTGAACCATCGGGAATAAATCCATCTTCCCAATCTTAACTGCAATGTGGTGCAATGGGGGCAATTGCAGCAGGAACAGTGAGAGCGAGATTGGCAGTGCCTCCGGTGCCTTTTCTCAGACTCCAGCCTCAATTTCCACACAATGCGCACTGTTGCTTACCGACTTGTCAGCTGACCTTTATTCACTCAAAAAAATTGCGGCCAGTGTTCACACAGAAGCTCAAAGTAATTCACGGCACAGTTATGAGATTGAAGCTGCTGCAAAAGCATTTCATACACTTAACACTATTTTTCATTTTCCTCGAAATCGTTATAAATGGACACCACTGCGTATGTAGTGCCGCCACCTTTAGTATTATAAGCTTACTATTGTGAAGCAGCTTACCGATTCTGAGTCATCAGCCGAAACAGTGTAGATGCGAGAGATATCATGGAACCCATGGCCCATAATGCCATCAGCTGTGTGGCCAAGACCGAACGTGTGGCCTAATTCATGTAGCACACCGCCCAAAGAGCTGGAGTAACATGCCGAAAGCGTGCCCCTGAATAGTTAAAGAGAAGATGAGCAAGCTACACTTTAGTACTAAGTTTATGAAAAACATTTTTCCATTTCATCATTTTAAAAAAATCTTTTTTAGAATGATTATGACAATTCTTTTCAATGTAAGCATTTGGTCTGGTCACTGACTCATCCTAAACTATGCATGCTGTGCCAGCTAGACATAGATGAAGGAAGAAGTGAAGGCTCACGCCGCTCTCTCAACACTTTCGGCTCTTCTCACTTACTGATTTTTTCATATACCATGCGCAACGGACCGGCAGAAGCTACCTACCCCGAAGTTGTGACTGTTGCCAGTTTTGATCTCCACCTTTTAAAAAAATTTTCACCACCACCTGTCTCTGTCTGCTATCACAACACATAACCTTCATTTGCTACTTGCTCCTTTTATTTCTCATTCTCTCCTTCAAAGTTAAAAAAATTGTTTTAAGGAATAACTATGTTTTTTTTTACCATCATTTATGTGCAAGTTTACTATTTTCATTCTCCTCCACCAGTCAGGGCAACTGAAAGTGGGCTAGACTTACGGCATATGCTGCCAAGGGAAACAGCCTCTATCCTGATAAAAATAGGTCCTTTTGATGAAACAACTGTTGCAGCAACATTCCTTTTACCGTGACTTGTCACTAGAGGAAACACCATACAAATGCATTTCTCTTAAAGTTTCTTCACGCATATCCACAATGACTTCTTTACAGGGACACACCTTGTATATGTATATGCATTCCATATCTCTTTATATTATTACATTACTTTTTGAAAATATGGCATGTCAGACCCAATATGAGAAGGAGACCAAGATGCCGTACAATTCTTCATCACATAAATGGCCGCATACTGTCTAGGATGTTGATGATGAAAGGCAATCAGGTTCTTTTTTTTTACTTCTTTAAGGTACTTTGTGCACGGTGTGGCAAATTCCTAATCATTGTCGCCCCGCTGCGGTGGTTTAGTGGCTAAGGTACTCGGCTGCTGACCCGCAGGTCGCGGGTTCGAATCCCTACTGCGGCGGCTGCATTTCCGATGGGGGCGGAAATGTTGTAGGCCCGTGTGCTCAGATTTTGATGCACGTTAAAGAACCCCAGGTAGTCGAAATTTCCGGAGCCCTCCACTACGGCGTCTCTCATAATCAAGTGGTGGTTTTGGGACGTTAAACCCCACATATCAATCAATCATTCTCGGCTGGCATGTTTGTTCGCTCAGCTAAAGTAGCAAGCCACCTTTTCAAGGAATAACATTTTTTAAATCTCGCAACAAAATTTTTTCACAAGTGCAGCACAGACCAGTTAAATACAAAAGACCTGCATATTACAGTACAAATACGACAACTAATAGCCTATATGCTTTTTCTGGCCTAATTGTGCGTTAGATTCACTCCTAGAGCAGAGTGAGATTTGCACAAACCACTTTTCGTACTGAATGCAACCTGGGAAAGCCAGAATTATTTACCTGTAGTTGCTGTCGTCCATAAAACGTAGGTGATCCACCCGCCTCGTGTCGTACAACCTCCAAGAGAGCTCGTCGGCGTTCTGAGCCCAAGTGTAGAGGCAACCCGTTCCGCACAAGGCCAGTCCTCCAGCGCCAACCATAACGTGACCCGACACTCGTTTCATAACCTCACCGTGCGTCGTCGGCCTGACTCCATCACCTTGATAGCGCGTCCAGGACAGAAATGCCACAAACTTGCAGCGATCCCCGTCTCTCAGTTTCGAATTCATCAGCTCTGTTGCTACGTAGTTCCAGATGTCCTCGCTCGTCATCGCACGGGCCTCACCATAACGAAGCTCACTTTCAAATACGTGAACCACAGCCTTTCCTTCTTCTGTACACTCGAGACAAAACGACTTGTTGCCGATGCCACTTGCAGCTAGTGTTTCAGCCATTGCCATTTGTAGAATTTGCAATCCCAAGCCGATACGATTGCAAGCACTCTCGATTGAGCAGTTTTCTTCCTCAGGCCCTTGGAAGTTACCGTTTTGCGGTGCATCAGAACACGTGACGTAAACAAGCCGGACGTATTTGCACTGATTGTGGAGCACTGGCTCAAAGAACAAAGTGAAAGTTTGACAATCTCTGTCATGTTTCAAAACAAGGTCATTTCTCCCACGTACAAGCTGAACAATCACTTTGAATGCTCCGTATGCAGTCGGCCATGGCGTGAAGTGGTCAGGGCATAAGCCGGAGAGGTTTGCTACAAACACCGAGGCCGTGGAGCAGTCACTTCTGCACACACCACTTAGTAGTGCCAACGGGTAGTGGACAATGCTACCAGGCTTGTGATTTGTGACCCAAAATGCCATTTTCGTAAGTAGCAATGTTAGAAGTAGCCACAAGCATGGCTATCTGTACGTGCTCTGGTGCTAGACAAATGAAATCGAGCAAATAAATGGAAAGTGAGAAAGCCTAGTTTTGTTTATTGAACCTATCTATGTACTGTACCTACGATGTAGTGAAATAGTAAGCAGTGTCGGGTGTCATGAGATGCAGCAGGAACTCTTCCCTTCTTGTTCTTTTTTTGCGGTTGCAGCAATGTAACTCTGCTCGAATTTTTTGGCCATCCATTCGGGCACGGGTGCGTTCCAGTCCTTTGGAGGCTCGGACCTCAGCTGCCAGACATCATTGTCTCGACTGGCTTTTAGGCGGTCGTGCTTCCTCTTCTCCTCGCTCTTCACCACGGCATTCTGTTCACAAAGAAGAATGAAAGATGAGGTGGCACCACAGGCACGAATGCAATAGTTCAAAGCATTATCAATGGTAAAGATTATTCATAGCTTTCCGTAGAGTGAAGAATCATTCATATGATGCACCCCCACAACCACTCGCTAGCTCTACAATATGACTGTCTGACATAATTAGCTTTAATAACACTCTGCACTTCGCCAAGGTGTTTACTTGCATCTCTCATAATCAATCATATGGTGGTTTTTGGATGTTAAATCCCACATGTCGATCAATTGAGCTGTTTACTTGGTTCTAAGATACATAATATGATTCTGTAGTAATCTTATTACCTCGCAGCACCATTTATAAAAGACTTTGATTAGACTAATGCCAATTAAAATCACAACATGCTTTATTACATATGCAAGTATTCCTGTGGTTTGCATTATAAATGATTCCTGGAAAATATTTTCAGTTCATATATTTTACCATTCGAATTTCATTTCAGGCAACTGAGACAATTGGGATACCTTTAGCAACATTGCTGTTTCGCTGCAAGTGTTTAAGATGCGTTGTATTGTTCAGTAGGGCCCGTAATACTTTTCAAACGCTTGTTACATCAAATACTCCGATGCTCTGACTAAGATGCGAGAATTGTCATGTACTAAAATTATGAATATTTTATATGCTGGTTTGTCACTCGCGAGGCATTCTTCATTTACATCTAACTGGTGAATTGAATTGAGGGGCTCATTACCGGGCACCAATACTCAACGCACTTTTATAAATAGCTAGCTTAACTCATAAAATGAATGTGCAATCAGATCACTCATAAAGAAATTACTACCATACTCACCAGCGCATCTACGTCCTTGTTTTTCCTCCAGATGAGGCAGTTGTCGAAGTCTTTGCGCCACTGACTGCAGTCTAGCGTGGTTCCATCGATGAAGTACTGGTGGAAGCGCCCCCTAATACCTTCAGGAAAAGAAAATCGCGCGGTCCTTCAACGCACGTACTAAACTAACTAACAAAAAAAACGCCTGAAAGCGAGCGAACGAAAATGAACATACTTTTGCAGTCCGAAAGCTCTTCGCTGTACCACTCGCATGGTCTCACCTACGAAGTAACAGAAATGGTGACACCTCTATGAATGGCAGTGCCATAAAATGGGTGTGGTGCGCTGAAACAAGCATTTACGATTGCTCTATCAAAGTTTACAAGAGAAGAAGAGAACTTCAAATAGGCGCGCCCATCTCACACAGATGGTCAGTGGTGTTGGACGTATCTTTCGTGTCACGGGACGAATGTTACGCTGCGCGTGCAGTGAAACATGTGCCTCGCAAGCGGTCAGTGGTGTCGCGTGGCGAGACACCAGTCATAGCCTCCTCTATAACTTATATGCACCAGTACTCGGGAGTCTTGTGGAAAGATTACCGCTCTCGCACAGAAATAACGCATTTTCACAGCTTCAAGTGCAGTCCAGCGTTATGCCCTACTCACCATCCAGGCGTTACGGGGGATGCCTTCGACATTTTTCGGTACTACATTCGCAGTTTCGGTACGCAGAGATGCCGGGAGCGTCGCCATGTTAAAGCGGCGCAGAGCCAATTACTGGTCCGCAGAAATAAAAAAAAGATTTTGCTAAATATTTACATTTTTCTTCTTAATCAGTATAACATAACTTTCTGTTATTTTTAAACGCAGGAATTATGTTTTTATAGGATGCCTATATTTATATAAACTTGTAGTTTCGGTTTTATCAAGCGTGTTTCGGTTTCGATGGCATTCAAATTCAGAGTTTGCATGAATCCTATTCTCGTCTTTGTCAATACGCGATTCTTTTTTCTTTATGTACACCAGCCTCCATAACGCTCTAAAAATGTTTCCCAAGCAGCGTGACGTGTCTCACGCAATTTGTTTTATGGTCACGGCACCACGCTCGTGCGTTTCAACTTCGACGTTTTCATTACCACAGGGATGCCAGGGTGAGAGCGCGTAGTAGCTGGAGTAAAAGCAGGCCGTCACTCGATCAAAACATGAAGAAGCAGAAATTCTATCGTTGTGCGTGCTACCTGAGCAGCGACATCCCAGTACCGGAGCTGGACATGAGGATCAATTACTTCGGACAGCACGCCTTCATGCGCCAGTTCGGTGAGGTACGTTCTTGAATGGCGTCCGACCGACAGCCAGGTAGAGACACGCAATCTTGTTGCACTACAAGAGGCTGCAAACTAGCTGATTTAGACATCGATTTTAGATCTTGCAACTCTGCAGTCCACCAAGCTGTAGCCATTGCACTGCAAGGTGGCACCACAGCTTGCAGGATTCTGTGTGCGCGGGCTACCCATTTGAACGGGCTGCTTTTGAGCGCAAAGACGGCATTATTGGGTGCGATGTGTTTTGCGGGTAAGAACGCCTTTTGTTTGGGTACAGTAAGGTACATTGTGTCTCGGTACCTCAGTGTTCACCGACTGTGGTCAGACGCAGCACCATTATGTGCCAAAAGTTTTTCGTTGTCTGATACGCAAGGGAGTTGGTAATTCCTGGCGGTGTTACTTTATCAGTTAATTCGGAGAAAAGTAAATAGCGTCGCTTTCTTACAAACCTCTTTTTTTCTTTCTTTTTAGCTATATGAACACTAGCGCTCTTTTTATCGTAAGGTGGAAAAACAGCTTTTTGATTATCTCAATTGGCGGGAAATTCGAGCACGAGTTTCGCTTTGCAGTACGCCATGCCTTGCCGCACATATAGCACCTTATCTGCCTCGGGCCCCTTAATTTTTTTTGGCAATGCAACATATCTGAAAAGTAGTGATGCGTTATCAATGGACAAGTGTAATTATAAATCTTGACGTCACCCGCGAAGTGTGCGAGTCTAATGTAATAGGAAAGACCCCTGGGCACGGCTCGTGTGTACACAAACCAAACACGTACCGGCTATTACCAATATTATTGCTACATATTAGTAGGTATCGCCATCGCGTATTCCTATATATCACCTACTCAGTATGTAAAAGTGTACTCTTCCTAAGGGATGTAGAGCTAATTATCGAAATGAGTGCTACTTCTATAGTGTGCGCGCGTGTATGAGTTGTTAAATAATTATGCCCCCCTTTTATATATATATTTATATTGGCTCTTACAGGCATTGAACAGGTACGGATATACCTCGCGAGAACAGCAAGAAGCCATCGTCAAACGGGTAAGCTTTTTGTTCGATCTTTGCCGACTCGAGTGGATCAAGGTTGTGTATATGGCATGAGGTATGCATAGCAGGCCTTGTGGGAATACGTACTCCATCTGTCGCCGTCATCTTGGTACTTAGCAGCTACGTTAATAGTCGTGTTGTAAACGAAAAAGTGAAGCAAGTGGTCCTTATCTAAGCATGACATTTGAGCGCAGCAATGGCACCACATTCACGGAAAAACAGTGTTCTTAAATGCGCGGCAAAATGTTAGGCTGATCCAACAACGTTTTTTTTTCTTGATGAAGCAATAATTAGGGTGCAAATATATATGCCACACTTTGAGCATGAATGCTTATCAGCGCACATGTCCTCGGAACAGCGTATGAAGTCTTGGAAAAACTCTTTTTAGCGATCTTTTGTTCAAACATTTCGCATATAACATTTTTTTCTAAATAAATAAATAAATAGATGGTTAAATAAACAAAATAAATAAATAAAACTGACGGCCACTGCCGTCAACAGCTTGTTGGAAGAAATTAAAAGCGTACATATGTATAAAAATATCGAACATGGCAAAATAAATTTAAAAAACGGCACTGATTTTTTTAAATTGATGCCTCTCTGTGGGATATCTTTATATGCTGAGATTGTTCGTTATGATGTGCTCTAAGTGAGACCACACTATGGAGGTACCGGAATTCGAACCCGAGGCCTCTCACATGCGAAGCGAGCGCTCTACCACTGAGCTACACCCTTTTTTCTTTCTTTATTGCCTGTGTACATACAATATTCACAAACAAATGTACACCAAACAAAGGAGAAACGTGAAAAAAGGAAAAGAGGTAAAAAGCGTCAAACTCAACAGGCTTTTAAAAATTCCTTCATCTGTAGAAGGCTTTCTACTTGATGAAGCTATTCGGGCACTTCTTGTTGAACCTTTTGTGATTCCACGAATGAACAGACAGACTGAAAGAAGTATTGCCGAACCGGGCGTGCATTAACATCTGAGCTTCGCCCACATGACCTCTACATGGTGAATTGCACAAGTAGCGATGCGGGTAAACCTTATGAATTGGACTTCAAAACGGAATTCCATTGATAGAGGTGCAGGGTTTCGAACCCACGGCCTTCACTGAGCTCCGCCTCATACTTTCTTTTAACTCAGTTACACCCCCAGGACGATTGTATGATAAGAATAATCGCGTGTTTGCAAGAAAAAGCAGAAAAATGCAGAAAAAAGAAAAAAAATTGCCCATCAGTGGAGGTGCCGGGGTTCGAACCCGGGGCCTCTCACATGCGAAGCGAGCGCTCTACCACTGAGCTACACCCCCGGACGATTTGAAAGTGAACCAATGGTCAAACACTTGTTTGGGTAGTGCATAATTGACATTGTACATTGAAATTAGGGTTAATCTAATGGTGAGAACGATTGGAAATCGTCACTAAATGTTATTTCAAACAAGAGTTATACCACAATCACATTGCGTAGCACAGTTTCATCCCTAGCTAGGGAGCGCTACTAGGGATAGTCGGGAAGCCTCGCGTGGGCGTGTGCCATCCGTGGGATAGAGAGCAAAAAATAACATACGAATCGAGAAAAGAGTTATTGCAGGGCTGAACTGAACTATTCAAAATGCACGTAAATGCGTTGTTGCTGTTTTTGTTTGCACAAATAATCGCATGTGCCTGTAGACGACGCGTTTCGCCAGGCGGGATGGATCAATGCGTGAAGAGGGTGAGGGTGAAGAAACACGCCTGGCAGGTTTTGGATTTCTTGTTTGTCTTTTTTTGCGCTTTTTTTTTTGCGGGGTGGAGAGGTGGAGTGGTGGTTTTTGCGAGCGAATGTTTTAAGCCGCGTAGCAAACGATGACTTCGTCCGGTTGATGACGCCCTTCGTGATGCCGCCGCAGCGTGCTGGGGCCTGTTTACGCGAAATATTTATTTCGGGGTGGACAGCTTCGCTCATAACACAAGAAGTTGGGTATATTTTAACGCAAAATGTACCTTGTGTAGAGTTTACTCATATATTCATACATAACGCTATACTACAATATAAAAAATGCGAACACAGAAGATGGATGGAGGCGGAGGTGTTGTAGGCCCGAGTGCTCAGATTTGGGTGCACGTTAAAGAACACCAGGTGGTCGAAATTTCCGGAGCCCTCCACTACGGTGTCTCTCATAATCATATGGTGGTTTTGGGACGTTAAACCCCACAAATGAATGAATCAATCAGAAGATACTTAGGAGAATTTCGAAACCGTATATGGCAGAAAAATTGCGGTAATATTACTGAGCTCTCAACACCTTGCTCAAATGCCTTAACTCAACATGTAAACATTTGATATTGAGACTGAAAGCTACATACTTATTTATAGTCCGTTAGTTTTCATGTATATACTATAACAAAGAAAACGATCGCTTAAATTTACACTTCTTTCCTTCAATCATACCCTACTAAGAGATTTTATGACAAACAGCACTTGGGCGACACTGCTCGAAATTCGGGAGGTTTCCATGTGACCGAAAATTCTTGTTCCCTCCAAAATATTCTATCGATTCACTGCTTCTGATGCAATCAATGAGCTTTTTTTCGAGTTCGTTTGAGGCAATCGCCAAATTGGTCGAGATGTTTGGCTTCGAATGACCCATATGTGCTCGGAGGGTATATTATATCAGCACAGATATCATCAGCATATGCATACATCGGCCGCTCGCACAAAAACTCTTCCGCCTCCTTTTCTTCTTCTTCTTCTTGTGGCCGTCTACACTAGCTGCTCTTGACTGAAAGCGACAGTTGAATTTATTTGTCGACATGGGCTTTATGCCCCACTGAACGTATCAACCAACTTACCCAAAAGTCTACTCTCTGGGAATTGCTTCCAAGTAAATAATTCAATGCAGTAGGGTGGCGCATCGCATTCGTGTAGATAAGATAGAGAGGAGAGGACACTGCATACTGATCGTGCTTCATCACCCAGGTGGAGACAACGGTGTTTTCCCGGATGAACGATGTGAAAGAAGCGCAGCACAGCAGAGAAAAAGACGACCAGGATATGTGCTACATACCTTTCGACGAGGAAGTGTACAAGTTCAAGGTGATATGGGTGGCGCCAGGCGTGCTCTTTTCTCTAACTTTTTTTCTTCTTTTAAAATTGATACTAACCCGGTCGTATAGTTCTGCGAACAGTTACCTACTAAACAAAACTATAGCATCATCATGAATGGCCTTTTACTCCAAGTTAAAAAAAAATCACCCATGTCGCAAGACTGAACTCAAATGGCAGTTGATTGACCGGGCTGCGGCCCTGAGAGTAATAAGAAATACGACCATATCTTAACTCTGTGGATATTTGCTTACTAAGCAGAAGACCCGTTGCTGTATGTGCATCAGATATCGGCCGAACGCCACTGCTGCGCTGAAATTAAAGAGAAAAAAAGTGAATAACTAAACAGAATAACAACAAATAGATAAATACATAAATGAACAGAAAAGTACTTTAAAAAATCGACAGCGCTCTATTGGTCAGGGGGACATCGTCGAGAGTGTCACGTGTTCCTCCCTGTCTCAGGAGTCGTGCCTCGACCCAGAGTTCGTGAAGGTGGCCAAGACTGTCGTGTCGCCAGAGTCGCTGCCGTCTTCCTGGGTCATTTCGAAAGGTTAGAAGCCATGCACTTTCGTCGGTCACATGCTCGCGTTATTACTATAATATTTTTTTTCTATGCAGGATGATCTAAGTCCAGAAATATGTGCGCGCTACGCGAAACATGACATTGTAATGATCCAGTCCGGGCTAACTTACTCAACTAACTGACTGACGGGATAATAACTACCTTAGGGGTTAATGACTAACAGACGTGTTTGAAGGCTGAAAGCCTTAAATGCCTCATCAAACGCGGAAACTGACCGTCGGTGTCAACACGATCGAGTGATGCAATAACCACCTCATGGCGTTACTTGCGAAAGCCATTGTTACGTCACAGATCAGATCACCCAAATTGGTGACATCATCATGGCGTCACTGTGGTATGTGGGCTCAGGATGTCCCGTTGAGGGGGGGAGGGGGGTGAAAGTTCCTCGCATCCCCCCCCCCCTCGCGTTACTCGATCCGTACACGTCGAGGAACGTGCCATGGTGCTCCTCGGCTCGGTTTCACTATTTAACCGACGCTCTACACTCAATGAAAACGGCTGGTATTTTACGCTCGATCTGTTTAGTGTTCTTTATTTGTATTGTCCGTTTCTATTTTAGCGAAATTTTCGCTGCGCAAAGCCAGCTTCATTTAAATTATGGTTATAAATTATTGCATATGCTTCGAAGTTGCTTACGTATCATACATAAATGAGGGAAAACTGGAATGGGCGGGTGCTGCTTGCCATTCGGAACCAACATATTAACTCTTCTTTCACTACTTCTGAATAGTTCATCAAAAACTGAGAAAAAAAAAAAGACGATGCGCTAAGTGAAGCTGCAGTGGCGCAGCGAAGAGTTAGCACCCCGGGCCCGTGTATCTTCTAAATATTTCCCCGTGGGATATAGAGCACAAAATAACAGGTGACCACACTTATCTGTCCCAAGCCCCACGTCGAATAAAAACACCACCCCCATTTTCCCCCTCCACCCAACAAATTTCTGCCTACGCCACCGATCGAAGTTCATGCAAATTTCTCGGATATCTCACATTGATTTCGAAATTTCACTGTTCAAGCATGAATTTGTTTACAGAGCTTAACAAATCTGTGTGGCTCGTTACTATGGAAAGTGGTCGCGTATAAGTTGGCGTTTAATTACCTGCGCAGTGCGCTCAGATGTTCTGTGATGCGTTCATGTGCGCAGAGAAAGAGGTCTACCGGATCCCGCTGTTCACGCCACAGTTTGCCGACAAGCTCCTGTACGAGTTAGATCACTTCGAAGGCTCCGAGATGCCCAAGATCAGGCCCAACGTCATCAACAATTACGCGGTGAGAGCAAGCTTCACGCTACGGTTTTTCACGGGGCTGTAAATTTAGTTTTGCATGGTCAAAGGAAAAAAATACAGTACGTGCAGAAACTTGGACTGCGAAGCTGTTTTGTTCAAGCCTTATACGTCCGGGATCCCTCGTAACGGTGAGGGGCATCAGAAAGGAATATGCTCCACAGAATATCAGCACTGGCCACTGTTCACTAAAAATGAAAGCAATACTTAGCTCCCCCTCCCCCCTTCCCCTAAAAAAGTTATATGTCACAGAAATCTACGCGGCCTACCAGAGAACAATATATCACAATCATAAATGCGTACGCACCACAAAAATTGGGTAAGTTAATTTGCGCAACCTACGTTTTACGTTGCAAGACCACAACATGTATGATTATGAGAGCGGCGGCTGCACTTTCGATGGAGGCGAAAATGTTGTGGGCCCGTGTGCTCAGATTTGGGCGCACGTTATAACACCCCCGGGGGTCGAAATTTCCGGAGCCCTTCACTACGGCGTCTCTCATAATCATATGGTAGTTTGGGGACGTTAAACCCCACATATCATCATGATTACGAGAGACGCCGCAGTGGAGGGCTCCGGAAATTTCGACCACCTGGGCTTTTAACCTACACCGACATCGCACGGTACAAGAGCTTCTACCATTTCACCTCCATCGAAATGCAACCGCGAGGGCGGGGATCGAATCTGTGACCTTCGGGTCAGCAGCCGAGCACCCAATAGCTACTGCTCCACCGAGGCGGGCAACTTCCATTAACAAGGTATAGAAAGCAACGGTGAGCGAAACTATGTAATGACATGCACATTACCATATTCACACCACTATCAAGTGATACTTCGTAATTATGAAGCCTAATAACGAGTGTTTAATGAAGAGCAGTGACACAACATATCTGAAAAGCTTTCAAAACTCGTAAACGTGTTAGCCTGACGAAGGGGCCGCCCCATATATCTTGGCCGTTTCACCGGTGTCTGCGAAGCGGAGCTGTGTGTGTGTGTGTGCGGTTTTTCCTTCCTTTTTTGTTTTACTTTTCATGAAAGGTAACAAAAATTGGTTGTCAAACCAATGGCGTATCACTGCAAATACACACAGAGCTACGAAAAAAAAGCCGTCTCTCAGAAGGGAAGTTTCGCAGTTGAAGAAGAATCTGTACTGGTTACGAGACCTAGCTAGAACCACCCCTTTTCGCGGGTAGTTTCGGTTTGTCTGAGTTACTTAAGCATGCATCGAAATTCGTACAGTTAATTTTGATGCACGTATGTACGAAAAAAAAGAGGAGGAGGAAGGGGCAAATATTTTTGAGTGGCGATAACAGGATCGGAATAGATGGGGTTACTGGCGTTGCGTTTTAAAACTTAAGAAATGGATATAAAACCGATATGACACTGCTGCTAAGTGAAAAATAGTGTGGCATCGGCAGCGCAGGTTAATACGAACGTAATTCTAATCTGCGGGACATTGATTTTCAGTAAATAACTTTAAACTACTGCAAGAGAGAAGTTACGCAACGGGAAATCGCACCGATTCGCCCTGGAACTGAATCGCACTGAGCGGCCTCAAGATGATTAACTATAGTCTTTTCTGAGCGATGCCTTGTGCACTGGCACGTGCAGACAGTCCTGAGCGAGGTGGGCTTCGACGAGCAGTTCGTGACTCCGTTGCGCGACCAGTACCTGTCTCCGCTGTGCCGAGCACTGTTCCCGCACTGGACGGGCGCCCGCTTCGACTCGCACAACGCCTTCGCCGTGCGCAGCGAGCCGGGCAACGACAGCGGTCTCGAGTTCCACTACGACAACGCCGAGGTGATCGGCAAACAATTACCTTTTTGCTTCACATTACCACGGGGCATGAGTCGTTCCTCTAGAGGGAAAAAGTGATCAAGCACGTGAAATCTTCAACCTACAGCGTTATCACTCGTATTGTTTTTATGTGTCTCTTACCTTGTCTTTGAGCATACTGCGTGTGTTCTTTTGACTCGAAAGTCGTGAACGCATCAACTAGTGCGTAGCCATGTGTCTTTCTGCGACCACGTACGTGTTTAGTCAACGCCTCCTAGATTTCCCTGCCTGCCGGATTATCGGCGGTCACTTGGGAAGCGGCGGTCGTCGGAACTACGGTGGTAGCGCCACTCAAGTAGGGGTGTCTTCAAATAGGTTTTTACGCTTTTGGAGCTTATATGCAACAAAATAACGTAATTTTTTAACAGGCGTAAATGTAATTATAATGAACCCTACGTAAGTGACGCCGTCCTTCAGCAAGCAACGTTTTCAATACTAGGCATCCTCTAAAATTAGTAGCAAACACCAAAAATTGCCGATCTCAAAGGCCAAGTACAAAGACCCTCTCCTACGTAGGCAGCGCCGTCATAAATTACCGGCGTTTCGCGCTCATCCGGCAGGCACGGGAAATCTAGGAGGCGTTGGTTTAGTTAATTGTCGGCCGCTGCCCAGGGAAGGTAACGCGCGAGGGGAAGACAGAAAGTTAGGTGGGCCGACGAGATTGAGAAATTCGTAGGTGTACCGCAGCAGCAGAGAGCAGAAGACCGAGTTTAAGTTGCTGGATCATGGGAGATTTCTTTCCTGTAGTGTGCGTAGCCAGGCTGATGATGAATGTGATGATGGATGCGTACGTGCAGCGAATCCTTCAGTGCATCTATTGATGACCACTGCATGCTACATGCTATAAGCCGCCCGCTGTACCTATAACCTGATACGCAAGCCAAACAATAACAAAAACATTGTTGTGCGATTTGACTATGACGTCTCTTGCCGCAGTGAACGAAGACCTTTTCACGGGTGAGATGGAACGCCTCCTTTTTGTTCTGTGACACGGGTGTTCAAAGGCTGACTTCACAGCCTCGCATTTTTGGCGATGCCCGGGGAGCCTTCTGCAATAAGGTCTGCCCAATTTTTGAACAAAGGTTCCTTAGGAGTGGCTATAATTCTCTGTGAACTGTAGTGAACTTGCGTAACACCCCCCCCCCCCCAAATGCGCTGCCGAGGAAGTGCCGTTCAGTGTGCGTGAACTTTTGTACCCCGCACATGCAATAATCCAAAAAGAAGGTGCTGCTCCCCTCTTCTTCGACTACGCTCGCAACTCTGGGAATTATTGGCGCACGATGTCTGAGAACCGAAGTGGACGAGGGGTTAGTACTGGCAATCGTGGTCGGTGTGCAGGTCACACTGAACGTGTGCCTGGGCCGACGCGGCTTCAGCGGTGGCGAGCTGTACTTCAGCGACATGCGCGAGGAGCCGCTGGACCAGTGCTCGAGCACTATGCTGCAGAAGCAGACGCCCTGCCACGCGTTCCTGCACCGCGGTCAGCAGCTGAGAGGCACCCTGTCCACGCTGAGCGGTGAGAACGTCAACCTGGTCGTGTGGCTGCGCTCGTCGGGAGATGCGCAACAGGCGCTGTCCCCTCTGCGACCATGTGCCCACCCTGGTGGCTGCCGGCGAAGGATACGGAGATGGATTCACCGCCCGGTGAGATTGTCATTCACTCACTCACTCAAATAACTTGGAACTGTTCGGTCCAAATTAGACAGTCGACTCTAATAGGCTGACGTGTACGTGCGTACGTGAGGCCATGGCACGTTCTGCATTACGTTTTGCAAATCATCACGCACACACATACACGATATAATGGTCACCTCTCACCGTCTTCTCTCTTTTGTCTTCCTCGCTATTGCCTCCTCTACATAGCAATTTAATACAAAGCTCAACGTCGCATGATAATAAACAGTTCTACATAGGCGTGAGCGCGGAGGAGGGGGGCAGGCGTGCTCCCTTCCCTTTCTCGTGCGCACAACGAATCTTTGACCAGCTTCTCCACCCACTCCTGAAGGCCGAGAACGCAGTGCACGCTGGTGGTTAAAGAATAGCGCATACGCAATACTT